>JAKUCM010005555.1:0-37200 GCA_023374145.1 Lepidium sativum
GAGCATATGAAGGATTCGTATGAGGAGGATCCAGATTTTGGCCATATTTACCAAGAATGTCTCAATTTGCCAAAAGGTCCTTTCTATACTCATAATGGTTATCTTTTTAGAGAGAAAAGGCTTTGTATTCCACAGGGATCAATGAGAGAGCTGTTGATAAATGAGGCACACGGTGGAGGACTCATGGGCCACTTTGGAGTTGATAAAACTCTTAGCGTTTTGGTGGAACACTTTTTTTGGCCTCACTTGAAGAAGGAAGTAGAACGGTTCTGTTCTAAATGCATTACTTGCCATAAAACCAAATCCAGGTCACATCCATACGGGTTATATATGCCTTTACCTATTCCTACTATGTTGTGGGTAGATATATCAATGGATTTTGTTCTTGGCTTACCCAAAATCCGAGGAAAGGATTCTATCTTTGTTGTAGTGGACAGATTTTCAAAAATGGCACATTTCATCCCATGTGCAAAGACTAATGACGCCACTCAAACTGCTGATCTATTCTTCAAGGAAGTCGTACGACTACATGGAATCCCAAGAACAATTGTTTCGGATAGAGACACCAAGTTCTTGAGCCACTTTTGGAGAGTTCTTTGGAGAAAACTGGGAACTAAGCTGCTCTTTTCTACCACTTGTCATCCACAAACTGATGGACAAACCGAGGTTGTAAACAGGTCCTTATCCACTCTTTTAAGAGCCACGGTTGGTAAGAATTTGAGAAATTGGTTAGATTGCATTCCATTTGTTGAATTCGCTTATAGTTATGCTAACCACTCAACCACTAAGCTTTCACCTTTTGAGATTGTGTATGGTTTTAAGCCAGATACGCCTTTAGACCTTGCACCACTGCCCTCTTTAGAGTTCACTAACCAAGATGGCGAAAGCAAAGCAGAAACAATCAAAAGGTTACACGTGAAGGTGAAGGAGAACATTGAAAAGAAAACCGCAACAGACGCAAAGGACGCAAGGAGGTCATCTTCAACCCAGAAGATTGGGTTTGGGTTCACATGAGGCCAGAGAGATTTCCACACCAACGGAAAAGCAAACTAGCACCTAGAGGAGACGGTCCATTCAAAGTATTAGAGAGGCTCAACAACAACGCCTACCGCCTTGAGCTGCCAGGTGAGTTAACCATATCACCCACTTTTAATGTTGCTGACTTAGCTCCATATGTTGTAGAAGAAAGTGTTTTGAGGCCAAAACCTTCTCAAGAGGGAGGGAATGATGAGGACATCGACTCCAACAAGTCTATAGAAGAGATGTTAGTAGATCAAGACACAATCATCATGAAGGATCCGCCTAAGACAAGAGCAGGAACCAAGAGGCTTAGAGAAATGTTTAACAAGTCCATACAAAGCCTCCTAGCACAAAGAGTTGAAGATAAAAGGGCTGGATTCAAAGATGGAAGTATTGGAGCCCAAATGGAGCTACTTGAAGGCCAAATGGTGATGATCTCAATTCAGCCACTTAAAGGCCTAAATAAGGATGCCTAAGACTTACCAAAACCGAGTTAAGGTAAGTATTTCCATTATTCCAATTACCACCTCTTTTGCAGATTTCCTTTTCAATTTCTTTCCTTTTTTTTACAAAATTGTAATCTTTCCATTTTATTTCGAGTAGTCTCATTTATGTAAGAGATACTCTCCTAGCTGCCTTGAACCACTATATAAGGTTCTTCATATGCAGCCTTGTAACACACCTTTTAAAATCAATAAAGATCGTATTTCTTCTTCTCAAAACCGAGAGATATTTAACACTTCGAATTTGGCCTTTCCTTGTGAGTGATATCAAGGCGACTCCGAGTTCTGACTTATCACAAGTTCTTCCATCACTTGTGTGGCGTCCATCAATCCACCTCCACGACCCTTTCATCCACTGAATTGCCTAGAGAGAGACTTGAGTCCAGCTAGTCAATTCCCATCTTCCACCCTTGTGTTCATTGGTTTCTAAGAGAAGAGAGACTTGAGTCCAATCTCTTGAAGCCGCATATCACCTTGTGAGAATCATCCCTGGTTCTTACATCAGAGTACTTTAAAACCGCCATTTTGAAATCTTTATGGCAATTGAACATCTTCCCCAACCTTAAACACTCTTCATGATCATCATGCTCTGCATGAGCCTCGACACCTTCGAAGTTTTCAATATCTTCATCTTCATCACTCTGAGATAAAGGATCAGAAAACTTATCTTCACACCATATGTCATCGCCACTATCGTTATCACTCACATCTCCTTCTAAATCACCATCTTGGTCTTCCCTCGCTTTGTCTCCAAACTCAGCTTCAATGTCATCACAAACTTCTTCGTTGAAGTCATCAGCTCCACCAACTTCACAGTCATCTCCATTTATAGCTTTACGATCTTCTTCAATCTCTTCAACTTCTGTCGCGATTTCTTCCTCTTCTACTTCAGGGATTACGTCTACGATTATGTCTGGGACTACGTCTAGGATTACGTTTGGAGCATTGTTAGAAACATCTGGTGGGTTAAGAAACCGCATTCTGGGAGGCATTACAACAATCTTGCGTAGGAAAATTTGAGGCCAATGTAGGGTTACGAAATCCAATCGATTTAGGGATTTTGCTATGTTGACATCGTTTGTCACTAAATAAAACTATGTCGCTTTGAGTTAACGACAACAATAACGGTGGATTAAGCACTGTAACTAACATCGTTAATTCGACTTAACGTCGGGCCTTATATGACTTGGTCAACTAAACTTATCTATTTTATATATTAGTCAAACCAAAAATTTGATATTAAAACAATATTTGAATAGTTGAGGATTAAAGTGGTCACTTTTTTAAAGTTTAGCCTTTTAATAACATTTTTCCCAAGTTTAGACGAAAGTTAGATTGCTAATTTAGGTTTTGTAATTGTGATTTGGGTAACTTCAGAGTTATCTTTTGGCGTTTAGCCAATTCACTCGTAAAAAAAGTTGTCGCCTCCTGCCTAAACGCTTTTCCCTAATTCCAACGTAGGTCCCTTCAACTATTTTCATATTATTTTGTTTTCTTCGGATTTGAAAGAAAGATCTTAGAATCAGAATATGTGGAGCTTTGGGCTACTACACAGATCTAGGCTTGAGATATTGGTGTTTGGTCCTTCTCGCCGTCATGGATCTCATGAAGGATATGGGTTTTCTCTCGATCTTCTCCTGTTCGATATCTAAGTCTTGATGAAATGTTTCGTCTTGTCGATTTGTCTTGGGATTGTTGCTATGCTCCCTATCGCGCCTAGGGGCCTCTCAGTTCGACCAAACTCTTTCCCAATTGTTGTCGTCACATGTCTACTCCTTGGTTTTTCCAATTTATGAGTTTATGAACCTTTTTTGTCTTAGAGTGCTTTCAATCGTTAATTTTACTTTGCTTAGGTTAGTTGGTTTAGTATTAATGACTTATAATTTAATTAGGATTAATTTGGCTAAGTTCAGTTAATTCCCTCTATTCTATGCTTTTATATTCTTGCATAATCAATATACTGTCCCCTTCTCTGAATTCTTTATATCTAGGTTTATGTTTGTTCCGCTTATTATCAACATCAAAAATACTTTATCGAAGTTTTTTCTTTATATGAGTTATGTTTGTGGCGTCTAATTGTCATGTTTCGTTATTCATCAACATTCTTCTTCGACTTGACCTCTTTTAAAAGATTATGAGAATTAATTTTACCCACTTAGATTTTTCATCCTCCATTTATGAGATACACCAAATTAGTACAGAATGTTTGGTATAAGTTTTGATCGTGTTTGCTTTGCGGTGACTCAGTTCTTGCGGATCAGAATTTTACATTTGTTTTTGTCATTCTTAATTTTTCAAATTATTTTTCTTTGTTTAGTTTTAGTTTTTGGAAAGATATCTGTATTTCACCGGTTCTAATATTGTAAAATTTTAAAATTTCTCAATTAAAATGGTATTTATTATTGTAATTTTTATAAGGATTTTAAAATGTTGGATCAATTTTTTTTGAGATTATTTTTTCGGTTTACCACAAAGTTAAATAAGTAAAACTCAAATTTGAATCTTCTATATCATCTAAATTCCACTAGGTGAGGACACTTCTTCGTTCTCGTAAGTTATAACAAACTGTTACCATAAGATTACACATCTTTGAAATGTCATCACTTATACGTAAGTAGCAACATTCTTTTCGGTACACGAAAAGAACACAACAAAAAACAACATTTTTCATATTATTTTTGTTATATGTGTATATTCATAAGTATACGATTTTGTGTGAGAGTCGTCTCTTATGGCCCAATTTGAAACAGAAAACCAAATGTATTATGTCCAGTAAATTGATAAAATCCTAGGCACCGTGTTATAAATTCTAGCATCAAATTAACATATGGTTAGTAACAACTTTAAAAATAGGTTAAGTTGAGTTTGATTATAAATTTACATATAAAAATTGAAAATCAAAAAAGAAATTAATAGAAAATTCCTTAAAAAATTAAAATTTAATAAAAATATACCGGGTACAAATTTAGTTATTGATTCGATATTGATCCGGGGTTAGATTTAGTTTTCATGAGTTCATATATTTAGAATTTATTTCTGATATTCTGTTGGGTTGTGTTAATCTAATTCGATATTTTGGTTCTTTTGCTTTAAGACTAATCTAGGTATTTTTAATTTTTTTGGATATGATTCGGTGCAGCATACATTGAGTTCGGGTTCAGATATTTCTATATATAAATTCAAAATTTGGTTTGAGTTTTTGGGTACATAGATTTAGAACTCATTTAGATATTTTGTTGGGCACAGTCCCTCTAATTAGGATCAATTTCTGGTTTAGGTTTCAGGCCTTTAAAAAGCAATATCCCGAAAACATCAAGAACATGTCTAAATATCATGATTTATAAAAATAATCAAAATAACCAAATCCCGCGTTATAACACGGATAAAATCCTAGTGTACATATAAAACTGCAAGAGATTCCTCGAAAACACTAAAAAGCATAAACCATAGTCGTCATTTAATCTCACCACGTGAAAGAGAAAGGAGAAATAAAGAAGGAAGCTAACTCGGAATCAAACAAAATTTGGTGTATGGGTTCCTATTTCAATGATATAGGTGTAGCCAAAAGCGGTATCGAATTCAGAGGTCTGACTTAAATGTTATGGTGGTTTCTAGGGCTGGGAAAAAAAACCGGAACAGAATAACCAAACGAACCGAACTGAAATTTTGGTTCCAATTCCAGTTCGGTTCCCAAAAATTAACCGATTGATTCCATAATTTAGGTAACTTCGGCTCTTGGTTATGAACCAAACCGAACCGAACCGAGAACCAAAGTTAGAACCGAAACTAATCCATTAATTGATTTTTATTACTCCTAAGATTAGTTGAGCATAAAAACTAGAACCAAAGAACCGGATACCAACGGAACCAAACCAGACAATTTTTTTGGTTCCGGTTTGGTTTTGTGTACACTCTTTTGTAACAAAATGGTTATTTTAAGTGTTTTTGTCTAAATAACCATTTGGAACTGGAACCGATTGACAACTATATTATTTTGGTTCCTCTTCGGCTCTAATTTTAAGTATCCATTTGGAACCGGAACCAAGAATAACCGAACCAAAATCGAACTAAATTTTAGAAAGTATCCATTGGTTTTATTATTTTAAGAACTGAAAGAACCGAGACCGAACCGAATCAAACCGAAGAACCATATGCCCAAGCCTAGTGGTTTCAATAAGACAAAAATATTTGTATCGAATCTGCGATTACCTATGTTGAGAAGCAATTTTCATGTGTACCATAAGGAGCCAAAAAAAAAAAAATTAACCTGTTTTGGATAGCTTACTTTCCAGATTTGGTATCCGGCTTGAATTTGGAATTGAAAAGAATTGGCAAAAACGACTCACATTCTAGCGCAACATTTCTCATATGTTTTCAATTTAGGCCAAAGTGAAAGTGTGATATATGAAAATATAGTTTCATGTTTCTTTTTGATGCTTCATGATTCATAAGTATAGGGTTTTATGAAATATTTGGTGTCATTTTTGATGATATGTTGGAGGTTGTGTGAGATTACGTGGAATATGATAGAATATGATTTATAATCTAAAGTATTTGTGGGGAGATGTACTGGCAGACCATGGATGTTCGGGAAACGTGGATTTTCGGAGATAAAGTGATTTAATGTGTATGGTCAGCAATAATCGTTGATGGTCAATGGACGTGGATTCATAATTAGGGATGAAACAGCTTGTTGTAGATGGTCAACAATCACTGTGGATTGTTGGTGGCTAAGATTTCAATAGATTTTTGGGATAAGAGGCAGATTGTAGACGTTTGTAGGGTTCAACTAATTATCAAAGTTATATGTAAATTGTGTGATTATATCTAATTATATGCTTGTGTATTGTTGCTAAACTTAGAAACGTGTTGTTGTGTTTTAGTAGGTAAAAATGATTTCTTCAGTATGTTGTCTTCTAAGATCAAGAGCGTAATGTTACATTTTGAGTGGGAATGTCTTCTGCTATAATTGATATCAAGAAAACAGCTTTGCTTTTTTTTTTTTTCTATTTTCAACTGCATGATTATTTTATTGATTAAAGTGTTTTTTTTTTTGTGGACACTGAACAAATGCGCATGCGCAAAACACTAAAAAAATTAATAAAGGAGAGCATAACATTTTGTGGCAATTTTTTTTTTCTTTTAACTTGTGCCAGTTTCTTCTTACTCGTCTTTTTAAATAATATGAGATAAAACAAATCTCTAGATTATTACTTTAAACAAAACTAAACTAAACTCAGAATTTTAGTTTTTTACTGAAAATGCATTTGATCAAATTATTACTGAAAATGCATTTGATCAAATTAATAGGTTTAGGAGTAGCTGTGAACTACAAATTATTTTTTATCGATTTTTTTTTTTAAAAATCAGTAAAATGGATTAGTTTTCAGCACCAAGCATAAACAAATCATTCAACCAAAACTTTCAACAATAACCTATAATAGTGATGATCTTTTTGCCATAATAATTAATATAATGTTAACAAACGCAACACTTTGTCTTCATATATTGACTAATGATCACTTAATTACGAACAAATTGTTTTTGTTGACTTTAGTTTAGAAGACAATTTGACTGTAATGTGAAATAATAGCCTGTGGATTCAGCTACTCCTCTATTAGATCTTTTACACACACTGATTTATTCTTTTGTCAGGCAGATGAAGTAAGTTTTAAATAGTCTTATGAGTTAGTAATAGTCGAGTGACATGTTGGACACACACGTATAACACCTATAATCTATGCAAATACAACAAACATAAAAAACCATAGATTAATTACAATCGATATCAATTGTAAAAATTATGCATATCCAAACGTTTAATATCTCCATCTCAAAAACTTTTTCATTGAAACTACATTACATAGGAGTGTATAATATTCATCAACTTTGTAATATTATATTCTGTACATACATTTCATATATATTCTCTAACGAAAAATATAAAACTAAAAACCAAAATTCTTTATCGCTTATTATGTAAAGGGTTTGACCCCGTCGGAATCTTTCTCTTCTCCGGCGCCGATGACACGTGTAGTATAAGAGGGAATAAACCCTCTGTCTCCTCTAGAAGGTTCGGAGGTAAAGCTTCGTCTTCCAACATCATGGATTCTTGAAGCTTTGGAGAAAGCAAAAACGATAGTGAAGAGAAGAACAAAGAGGCAAAGAAGACGAAACCGAATCATTATTTTGTTGTTGTTATAAGAGAAGTGAGAACATTAAACCGAGGAAAAATATGGAGGAAAGATACTTGTTTGGAGAGAGATAGATGTGAATTGTGAGAATTTAACTGATACACAAAGTCATATGGTGTTTGTATTTGTTGCCTTATTCATGTGCGGACATGGATGGTCCACTTCAATAAAAGTCCTCGACTTAAATTTCTAAATATATTTTTTGTCATGAAATCTGATTTATTATAGCCAAAATCTTCTCCCAATAATCCTAAATAATATTGTATAAGATAAAGTAGTTCTCTGAAATAAAAATTCCGATGGGAATATAAAAAGAGTTTAACTTAGCCAAAAACATTCCTAAATAAATAAACAAAAACTATGTTTTGCTCAACACAATATATTAATAGCCCCAAATTATTATAAGATGATGTATAATTCACAAGTATGAAAGTTTTGTGTAGTTTTCCATATTATGGATAATTCTATTTTTTAACTCTTTTCTGGCATATGAAGAAGATTTACAATTTCTTACATAAAAAGTTATTATTATAACGTAATAATTGGCAAAAATATGTATTTTAGTTTAAATGCTTTGAAATTACGGTTACATATATAAGTGGTGAAATAACCTTTGGGATATTTTATCATAAAAATGTTGGGTAATTGATTACTTCGAAAGAAATTATGCAAATACAACATGATGAAACAATTGAATAGCTGCATTATTGCGTAAATAATCAAAGAAAGGAACAGCAACAATAAAGTTACCTGTAACTTGTAAAATGAACTATGTTCCTACTTAGCTTTTTGAAATAAGAACAGAAATCTAAAGTCAAACTAAAATATGTCTAATAATGTTTTAGTCCAAAAAGCAGATCGGTGGTTTATTTTTATCTAATGGGCCTCGATATTGGGCCATAGACCCAATCATTATTAGGGTCTCTGATTTACCGCCCAACATTCCATCATCTTCATTCTTATGTCTAACAATATCTCTGCTAAATGCCCAAATTTTGAGGATTTTCTTAGAAATCGATTGAGAGAGAGAAACTGAGAGGGATTTTGAGGATTTGGGAGCAAGACTCTGAAAGTAGACCGGAGTATAAGCTATGGATAGAGAGTGGGGTTCGAAGCCTGGTAGTGGAGGCGCCGCCTCTGGCCAGAACGAGGCCATAGATCGCCGTGAGCGTCTCCGTCGTCTTGCTCTTGAAACCATAGACCTTGCTAAAGATCCCTATTTCATGAGAAATCACCTTGGAAGGTATGTTTATGTGGTCTTTCTATGTTTGTGTTCTTGTCTACATGTATTCCTACGCATAGACACGAGTAGCAGATTTGATTGCTAGACGATCATCAGACATTGTATACACAATTTCTCGTGTCAATTTGATTTAGGCAGCCCATTTAGACATCTACATTCTTGTTTCAATATGCGTTTGATGGTGTATGCATATGGCTGATAGTTCTTGAGTTGATTTGATTGGTGTTTTTTAAATTAGGTTATTTTCGCTGATGTCACATTTTTTGTTTCCTTTGCTGTGTATAATGATTTGAAGCTATGAGTGTAAACTATGTTTGACGCTGCATAACAACGAAGGAAACTACTTGGCGCATACTCAAGGTAAAAGGCATCAGACCAACTTGGCAAAGAGAGCTGCCCGGGAGGCTAAAGATGCTCCAGCTCAGCCGCAGCCACACAAGCGTAAAGTTTCGGTTCGCAGAACAGGTAATAAGCTCTTTATGTTAACCAGGTAGTAAAACACAGCTTTATGTTTTTATGCTAAATCTGCTTAGGCCTGGAATTGGATAGAATGAAAAGTAAAAGGTTATATTCTCTTGTTGGGGCTTATGTAATTGCAGGGTACAAAAGATTTTTTTATCACGGCTGAAGGATTTCGTTAATAATAAATCCATCTTATTTATGATCTTTCAGTTAAAATTGGTAGACCAGGGTACCGGGTTACAAAGCAGTACGACCCCGAGCTGAAGCAGAGATCTCTCCTGTTCCAGGTTAGCATACTATTGTTATTGTTTAAATCTATCTAGCATCATCAGATACTTATCTAGAGTGCACTCTCATTGTTTCTGATTTCTTCTCATTTTTGTTTTACAGATTGAATATCCTGAAATAGAGGACAACATAAAGCCAAGACATCGTTTTATGTCATCTTATGAGCAGGTGGGTGTTACAAGTCCTTATTTATGAATCTCTTACAGTTTTTCTTTTCCATTAGCGGTCTTTTATTCTGAATGTGTTCTCTTTTTTTGTGTGTGCAGAAAGTTCAACCTTATGACAAGAGATATCAATACCTTCTATTTGCGGCTGAACCATATGAAATCATAGCCTTCAAGGTATGTTTCTTTTCTTTATTATTTCCATTTGATTCTGGTATATTTAAATTCTTCAAATCATTACCGATTACAACTCTAGTACATATCTTTACTCAATTGCGTACTGATATTGAGAGTGGCATGTAACAAATTGGTTCCAGGTACCTAGCACAGAGATAGATAAATCAACCCCAAAGTTTTTTTCTCACTGGGATCCAGACTCCAAGATGTTTACTGTAAGTGCTTCTCATCATAGCCCATTGCCTTATTTGTTTTTCGAAAACTGTATAACTTTGTGTTTGGGTTTGATACTGATAAAGAAACATTTTATAAAACAGTTGCAGGTGTATTTCAAGCCAAACAAGCCAGAACCAAACAAGCCTCAAACCACTGTTGGAGCAAATGGCCTTCCACCGCCACCACCACCACCGCCTCAAGCTCAACCACCACCACCTCCTCCATCTGGTTCATTGCCACCACCACCACCTCCAATGGCTAATAATGGGTTTAGGCCCATGCCTCCACCTCCACCCCCAGCTGGAGGTTTCGCCCATCCTAACATGTGAAAGTGAAAACTAGCGAAGCAGTTTAAAACACAGTACTCTGATCATGGTTTATCATAAGAGAGTGTTGTTCTCTTTGATAGAGAACCATCAAATCTGTTTTGACATGGATTCTTAAAGCTGATATTTTCAGATGTATTAACTCTCTTGATTTCTTTTTATGTTACTCGCAGGTGTACCCGAACCGGTTCTAAACCCAGATGTTGTCGTATTTCTTCTGTTCGAGAGAGAGAGTTATGTCTTAATAGTTTCTATCAGTGTCTCGTATGCACCCTTTGATAGTTTTGTATTCTGTTAATTAAAACAAAATTAAAGTTGTTGAAACAAATTAGTTGTCGCTTAATTTATGGGAAAACAAATTAGTTGTCGCTTAAATAATCATCGGATTCCGGATATGGTTTATTAAACTCTTTAATTAAATGTTGAATTGGTCAAATTAAACATTCGTTAAGTTGATTAACGGAATTAGTAATTCTATTTGTCCTTTTAGTTAAAATAAAATAAACTCTTTAATTAAATGTTGAATTTCAACTAAACTAAGTTTCGTACGTTACGAGATTTCAAAGGTTATAGTTACGATTAACCTTCGATTTGGTTTGGGATTTAAGATTTGGACAAGACAAACAAGACCGTGCATTAAGGGTTTTGATTTCTTTGGACTAAAACGTTGAGTTTCAACTAACATATATTTATTAACAATTTAAACTCTGTTACTCAATTTTGTTAAACAAATTAATGGAATATTCAATTGGTCTAGTCAAATAAAATTTGTGTACTTTTTCAGAAGTGACAAATTAATTGAATGTATAATCAATCATATCCAAGAATAATGTTAAATCAATAATTTTTGGTAAAAGTAATGTGTAATTGACAGTTTTCCCCTTAATTTATAGCTCAAGTATCCATCAATCCTTAGATCGTCATATACAATATAGACAAGGATAATTATGTAAATAGACAATAGGAGTTAGGCATGGGCATAGTACCCAAAACCCGGACCCGAACCCGATCCGGAAAATCGGGTTCGGATCGGATCCGGGTCTAAGCAAATACCCGATCAGATATAGACATTAGAGTACTTCGGGTTTCAGGTTGGGTTCGGGTATAACAGAAAACTCACAATTAAACTAAAGGTAACAAAATATTTTATGTTTTGATTTAGGTGTACCAAACATTACTTAACTGTCAACGATTCAACTTCTCCATTATACGATCTCGTGAACAACAAAGCACGCCTAGAGTAGCTGTAATGTCTCTTTTTCGAATCGTTGTCAGAGTACAACACAAACACGCCCATTCCTTCTAGTAACTCAAGAAATCAATCTCAAGTCAGGTTCTCCTATTTCTTTTCAGAAACAACGATTGAAAATCAGCATTTTCTCTGTTGTTTGTTCGAGAAATCATTTTTGTTGTTGTTTAATGAATCTTCTCTTGCTATTATTTGGTTTTAACTGCTCTTGAACTTCTATTGTTTGCCAATTTGGGAAATTTAATGATTATATGCCTTGATTTTGATACAGCCTTGTGCTTTTGGGATTAAGAATGTCGTTTTGAAATTTAGGGTTTGTTCTAGATTTCAATTTTGGATCTATGTTTTTCAATTTAGTAGTTTGTTTGTATTGCTTCTGTTTAGGGTTGGAGATTTTGGTGAAGTTACATGTTGATTTAAACTAGGTTCAGATGATGCATTTGTCTTAGATGGTGAGATGCTACATATGAGATGTAGTGGACATTTAATTAATTTGATTCTCAATGATGCTTTAGCTGAAGTAGATGATAGTATATGTGCAATTCGCAATGTTGTCATTTATCTTAGAACATCTACGAATATGATGAAATCATTTGAGCTAAAGGTTAAGTATGGAAATATGACAACATGTAATTTACCAGTTGATGTGAGGACTTGGTGAAATTCAATATATCTTATGTTGAAACAAGCTCTTAAGTTTCGGGTTGCATTTAAGAAAATGTTAGCTGATTATTTCTCAAAGTTAGAGAATGAGGAAAAGAGGAAAGGACCTCCTAAGTGTCATGATTGGGATGAGGTTGAGAGACTTCGTCAGTTTCTAGTTATTTTCTATAACTCAATTATGATTGTCTCAGCCAATACACCATTAAACTCAATCATTTTCTAGCGACAATGTTTGATCCTAGAAAGAAATTGCAGTTTGCAAAACTATGTTTTTAAAAAATTCCATGGGAAGGATTCTATGGAGGTTAAAGAGATGAATGAGTTAGTTTTGTTAATTTTGAGATCTATTTTCACTTAGTGTAGTGATAGACATTATGGGAATACAAATGTCCAATCGCAATTTTCACAATCTCAGTCTTCTCGAGCGATGTCCTCTAGTTCTAGTCGTGAAAAATCTAGTGATAAGATGGATTTATCTGATGATGGATTGAGGTATAAGCGGATTGACATTAGGTATAAAGAGATGATGAGTGAGAAAGGAGCAAGGAAAGATAAGCTGGATACATATTTAAGAGACGATGTTGAGAGTTATGAAAAGGTACATGGGACATAATTTGACATACTCTCATGGTGGAAAGCAAACAACTTTAAGTTCCCTATACTCTCACAGATTGCTCGAGATATATTTGCAATGCAAGTGTCATCAGTTGCTGCTGAGAGTTCTTTTAGCACAAGTGGTCAGCTTATCACTCCAACCAGAAGTTGTCTTTCTCACTTTACCATTGTGGTGTTAATGTGCACAAAGCAATGGATAAAACAAGACATAAAAGGTGAATCGAAAGAGCTCACCATTGGATAAATTCTTGTTGAGGTTGAAGAGGCTAACAATTTTGAAAGAGGTAAACTACTTATGATTCAATTATTGTTTTAATGTGTGTAGATTATTATGTAATCTTAACACTAGTTTGTTGTTGTGATTGTAGAGTTTGGAAATCCAATCACAATAGAAAACTAAACAAAGAGTTCAAAAATCCAATCTACATTTAAACTTTTTGTTGTATTTGCAATCAAAGAGTTAGGATTTTTATTGTTTTTGAATTTGGAACAAATTAATCTACATTTTATATTAAGTCTTTGATGTCAGACTCGAATCCGTGATCCGAGCCAGACCCTAAATTTATATATGTTCGGGTATCAATCAGGTCCTCTTTAAAATACTAAACCCGACTTGAACCCGAAATGTACAGAATTGAAGTCGATCCGAATTTCTAAAATATCCGATTGGACCCTCTATACCTAAACCCAAAAATCCAAAACCCGAAAGACTCGACCCGATCGGATTCGGATACCCGAATGTCGATGGCTTCTATTTTTTTCTTCTTCTTCAGTCGACCCAATCCCCAAATCGAAAACCTAAAATCTATTCAAATGGATGTTTCTATATCTTCTCTATGGTGGACTCCAAAGACCATGAGTGGTGAAAAAGAAGCTTGAGAGATCTAATAGCTCTAGTTTGTAATTGATATGATTTTTATTTCTAAGTTTTATTGATTCGAAGATTCATTTCTGTATGATTTAATGCTTATGATAGTTTCTAATTGCTATGTAATTGTTCGAGATATATTCTTTTACAGACAAATAACTTTTTTGTTTATATTATAAATTTCAAATTAAAAAATGAAAGACAATATTTTTTTGAATTAAGTTTCATACATGAAACTTTTCATCAATAGAAGCATTTTAAATGATGAACATGAGAAACCGTTTTTTATTTCAACTAAACTAAGTTTCATACATGAAGAGATTTCAATGGTTAGAGTTTTAATTAACCTTCGATTTGGTTTGATAATTTAGGATTTGGACATAACAAACACCACTGTGTATTTAGAATTTTAATTTCTTTTGACTAAAATGTTGAGTTTCAACTATCATATATTCATTAACAGTTTGTTTAAACTGGGGTATTCAATTTTGTTAAACAAATTAATGGAATGTTTAATTGATCCAGTCAAATAAAGTTTTTGTGCTTTTTCAGAAGTGAACAATAAATTAAATGTTTAATTAGTTTAAAGTAATAATTTTTGGTTGACAATTTTTCCATTAATTTATTGATCAAGTATCCAATTATCCTTAGATCGTCATATAGAATATAGACAAAGGTAATTATGTAAATAGACAGTAGGAGTGTCACTGAAATTCAAAATAATGAGAGGAGGGAAAATAAAAATAAAATCCCTAATTCCCAAATTACTTTGAGTTCTCGATCCACAATTACACCCAACGGACGGAATTTCGTCGTCCTGCAAAAACCGACAACTTCTGTCATGGAGGAATCCTTAACTCCAAACCCTAAGCAGAGACCAAATTCAATGGCGTCGACTCGAATTCAGGCTCCGACGAGTCCCTTCTTCTTGGGTTCCAACAATGACATGTTGGAACGGGAACAAGCTCGCGCCGCCAGAGTCGCCGCTAGCCGTCGCAAGTCTATCGTTTTCGCTCGTGTGCCAGAGCCAGAGAAGGAGTCCGATCCATGCTTCGACAAACAGCAAATCCTCGAATTGTTCCAGAACTGTATCAAACTGGCCAGTGAAAACGTAACCTTCTATCTTCTGTCTTTCCTCCATAATCATAGCTGGTGGAAAGGAAAATTCGTGGCAAACTGTTTTCTTTGTTTTTTTTTTCTCTTTCCATTTGTGACAATTGGTTTTGGAGTAATTTTCTTCTGATAAAACTTATGCCTTAGTGTTTTGACTTGCAAATTGTTACACTTTTTGGGGGAATTTGATTTTTGTTATATGTCTGATTTGATGCTGAGAATCCATATGAATGGGAGTTCTGGAAGTTTTTTTTTTCATTATATTATGTGGGTTTTGTGTCATAAACAGAAAATCAATCAGAAGAATACCTGGGAGTTGAATTTGATCGACCATCTTTGTGAGATTATCAAAGTTGAAGATGAGAACAATGCCGAAACCAATTTTCAAAAGGTAAGCTTCTGATTTCATTTTTCTTTGGCTTTTTTTTTCAAAACGCTGCTAGAACGAAAGAAAAATTAGGATTTTACTATTTCAGCATCAAAATTAGTAAATAATATGTGTTTGTCCACGGCAGGCAAGTTGCACTCTTGAAGCTGGAGTGAAGATTTACTCAATGAGGGTAGACTCAGTTCATTCAGAGGCATACAAGGTTTTGGGTGGAATTACTCGAGCTGGCCAAGATGATAGCATAGGTTAGATTGATATCTTACACACAATAACCTATATTATCTTCAGCACTTGGTTAAATCTGACACTGTTATAAGCTTTTAATAGAAAACAATATACTTTTGACGATTTGTTGATATGCTTATTATGAATTTTGGTTTGCCAAACTAGTCTTAGGATTCATGCGATACACAGATACAGATGTATATGTTTCTTATTGTTTTATTCTCAATCAGAATTTTAACTCACTGAAGATCGATAGTCAGAGAACATCTAAAGAACTACAAGTATTAGCTATGCAATGCATTTATTAAATTTCTAATCTTATTCAATTCTTTTCTGTTGAAGGTACTGCAAGAATTTTCTTATCTCATGTTTTATTTTGATACTTTTCCATGAACCTAGATAATGAGGATGCTGCTGGTGCTGTAGGAAATGCAACTAACCAAAAGAAACAGACAGAGAAAAAGGTAGTTCATACAGAAATCCTAATTCTGGATATGTTACATGATATCGTGTACAAATGAGTTTTGAATTTGCAGATATCTCCTTTATCAACACTGGAGCCATCCTTTGATGCCCTTAATGTGAAGAAGTTCGATGGTAATTGCTGAACTTAAATCCTTTGTTCGTTTGATTAAAGTAAGTTTGTCCGATGATGTTTGTCCTTTTTATTTCAGTGGCATTTGCAGTTGATCCTCTTTATCATCAGACTTCAGCACAGTTTGATGAAGGTGGAGCAAAGGGTCTTCTGCTAAACAATTTGGGAGTATATGGAGGGTGTCAAGTTCTATTTGATTCACAAGAAATCCCTGGAAAGCTTGTTTCATCTGCAAATCAGCATGATAAATCAGAAACAATTGATCTATCCTTTGCCAAAGGTCTGTCTTTATTGGCAGATATGCCTCTCCGTACCATTGCACAGGTTTATTGCGTTATTCTTGATCTAATGTCGTGGTTAAATTTGTAGAATGTGTGGAGCAAATGGTGGTAAATATGCGAAAGAAAGATGAGATTGTACCATCCCTTCGGGCTATACTCAATCAATTTGATGAAGAGAATCAAAGACCATCTGATACGTTTTCTTGTGGTCAGAAGACGACCGAGTCATTTGATATTTCACATACTAATGAAGCCAGCTATGACGACAATGATGAAGGATATGAGAACTTTGAAACTTCTTTTGATTATGAGGGCCAATCTGGTGCTATTGATGAAAACTTTGGCCTCGGTGATGGAGAACCAACATTTTCAAACTTTCATGAGGTTATTAGCACCACTCTTCTAATGTTCACTTTTTTGCAATGCATTTTCTGTGGTACTGAAAGCCTGGTACTGCTGTATTTACTTTGTAGGAAGTTGAACCAGACTCACTGCAAGACATGGATTTTGATGACATAACTGAAAATGTTGATGACTATCTCTTTTTGTCGTTGGGGATTACATCTAAGCAAAATTCTTGGGCAGGTCCTGATCACTGGAAGTATCGGAAAACAAAAGGTATCTAGTTGCAAGAGATAACATTAAGTCCTCTTGGTTATCTTATTTCTATGAGAGGTTTTACACTCTCTGGACTCTTTAGCAGGTCCAGATGATCATCCTTCTTCAGAAAACAAATCTTCTCCATCAGCAAAGAAAACCAGGAAAAAAAAGCAAGCAGAGCCTGAACTAGATTTTACAAAAGCGTTGGAGGAAGAAATGCCTGATATTTTTGCCCCTCCAAAAAATCCAAAGTCTTTACTTCTCCCAGCAAGCAGAGCACCTTGTCAAACAAAGCTTCCAGAGGATTGCCATTATCAACCTGAGAACCTAATAAAGCTATTTCTCCTACCGAATGTGATGGTATGGCTTGCTAAACACAGAATCAGTTACTATTTTTGCTATTTATTATTTTTCTCCATTAGTGTCATCTTTTCTGAAGTCACTCTTTTGAATGGTAACAGTGCCTTGGGAGGAGGAGAAGAAAATGCTCAGGTAACATTTCCATTAAGATAATTGTCACTGGTGGTGTCCTTGGCGGTGTATGAAGCACATACCAGCGTGTTTGCTGTCTCTAATATAAATTGCCTTTACAAAGAAACTGGGCTTACAACAAATTACGGCTGAAATTTGTTTCGATCTTCTAGAAAAATAGTAAAGTCATGTTACACGTGTTTTGTATGTGCATATTCTAGGTGAAACTTCAAGGCAGCAGTATGGCGATTATGAACATGCGGAGTCTTGGGGAAATGATAATGTGCATGATGATGGCAATGATGATGGCTATGATGATGGCCCATTTGATGATGGAAATGATCAAAGTGATGTACAGAATACCAACTCACTAATCTCTCAGCCACGCCAGGTATGAATCCTAATCTGCTTATGGTGGTATTGCGTTACAAACCATTTCAAGCGTTGTATTGTTAGCAACCAAATATTGTTGTATTTGACCTACATAATTCATACTTTAGGTCAACAAAATTGAGGTCCAATACGATAAAGCTTCAAAACAAGTTGATGTGCAAGTGCTAAAGGAAACTCTTTGGGAGTGTCTTCAGGAATCCCCTCAATCACCAATGCAGGTTATTTAATATAAATATAGCTCCTGCTTTCTGCTTTATTTATCCTTAAACTACTCTGCTAACCTCCGTTAAGATCCTCATGGCACATACTTGTAGTTCTCAATGTAGATTTCTGCGCACATATAGTTTCGTGTTCCATATGATTCGACGCCCTATGTAGCTAGCCTAACATGTTCAAGGACAGCATCTTCTTCCTCGATTTATCTCCCATTACTGCTATGATATTGACAGAATTTGATTGTGGCAGGATGGGGAACACCAACAGGAACCACTTGAAAATAGGTCTTTCAAAGAGCTATTGGCTAGCTTTCCAGATGATTGCCAAGCGGCTGGGACCACTCAAGACATCTCACCACATCTATGTTTCATCTGCTTACTGCATCTGGCGAACGAGCACAATCTCAGGCTTGTTGGCGCTCAAAACTTGGATGATCTAACGATACACCTTGCCTGAGAGAATAGTGAAGAGAAGAGACTCAAGTATTTCAAGAGCTCCTTGAGCCAACAACTACGCCAAATAATGTATTGACTTGTTTTGTAATAACTTTGTTCAAAATCCATTAATCCTGTATTGCCTTAGTACAACGTTTCATTTCATCTGATTGATTTTTAATACAATAGTATAAATTAAATTCACAGTTGCACTAAAGTGGAAACTTTCTTTCATATTGAAAAAAAACAAACTTTGGTCTGTCCTTAAGAAACCTGAACACTGCTTTTGGAATTAACAGAAGACTTGGTGGCTCCATCTCTATATCCTTTTTGACGAGCTCTCAGTTCCCACATAGAAGTTAGCTTCTTCTGTTCCACAAGAGCCTTTTCTGCCTTCTCTCTTGCTTCTTCACAAGTCTCCATACCAGAGTTGCACTTATCTGCCTCCTTTTGGTAAGATGATGATACCTTCTTGGCCTCTAGCAGACCTGTGTCTACTCTTTTGTGTTTCTCCATCGTTTGTGCTTCACGTTGCTTCAATTCCTCTGTTAAGAGTTCAGCGTAGTTCTTCTCTGTGTCTTTGTTCTCCTCTGGATCATGCTTTGCACAATCTGTGCATCACAAGACAAGATGTTCTTAATTAATAGAGTTTTTTACAGAAAAACACAGTTAAGAATATTCTTCTGAAATTCACAGGAACCATTGAATGCTAAGGATGAATACAGCAAATGAATGGAGAGGTATCGAATGCTAAGGATGATAAATGATTACAGCAAATAAATGGAAAGGACTTTTAAACTAATATGATTTAGTGATCGAGGAACTCACCGCCGAATGAACCATTGCTGAGTCCTACAAATATATGAAAGCAAGTAAAAAGGATTAGATTTTTGGTACCATCCCAAAAATATACACAATGAATAAAGAACTTAGCAAATATCACAAGGCATTAAGAACAACACTATCTCAATCTCCATTGATTCATTAGACCGATTCATATAAACCGGATCTCAGTATACAAAACTCAACACACACTGCTATATGATATACAGATCCCCACAAAGAGTTTACCAAATCCTCAAGTTGGACTCAAACTTTGTAATTAATTTGTTTAAAACAAGAGTAGTAGCTTGCAAACTCCAAATCTCTTCGATACAAACCATGGACTCAGAGATCACAAACCAAATAATCGAACAAACAATAGTGTTAAGAGCTGTGCACACAAGTCACAATTCTCCTTGATCCACAACCAAGATTAAAACTCGATCCACAATCAAAAGTTGGTAACAATACCAAATCTGAAAAAGTGCTAAAATTTTTTCAGGGAAAAGCAGCAAACTTTAGAGCCGATTAAGCAAGATCGAATAAAGAGCAATTGCGTGTGTGATGTACCTTTTGGGATGGTGAGAAGAGGCATTGAAGAGCAATCACAGACGCATGGAGAGCAAGAAGAAGCTGAAACTGCTAAGGCCTCGGTAAGGTGCCAATAGAGCGGCGGACCAAGTATGTAACCCACCATGCTCAGGGCCAATAGAGCTAGTCCCACTTTCAACGCCGCCGTGTGCTTCGCCATAACAGATACGGCGATCCGAGATTTTTACTAAAAATTCCAACTTTGAGATGGGATCTGCTGGAGTTTAGTTGCTGAAGTGAAAAACCAAATGGGGTTCAAGAGTGTGATTGACAATTTTGACAATACTCAAATTTTGTCGGTGCTGTTTAATAGATTTGCTCACTTTTTAGTTTATTCAAGCATCAAATAAACCAGCTTTGAAGGAGATAAAACCAAACAAGTTTCTCCTATTTAGGTAAAGGGACTATAGCAAAATGTGACTTCGCTTAATTCTTACTCAATCAGTTTTCTTCAGAAGTCAAGTTGATTTACAGTTTTAGTCATTGACTTCACTATTGTAGGAAATGTTCAACCTTTTCCTAATAATTTACCTGAATTTACCTATTCATCATTGTAAGAGTTAAGTTTGACATTGACATCGCGCATGCTAAAGTTGGATAGCTTAATAGGCTATTTTCGTGATCTAATCAAATCATATTAAGGGCTGGTTAATGATTATGGATGAAACCAAGAGAAAACAACAACTCGGTTCGGGATTTTTGGTATGGTGGACTAAACCATATGATCCCTGACTGAGTCTTCCCTTTCAGCTTTCAATATCTGTAGTTGTGTATACACATCTCTTCTTATTTTTTTCTTCTATTCTGTGTACTTTTCCCTCTGTTACTACATCTTACAAGGCAATCAAAGAAACATAATATTCCTAGTTAGATGTATGATTTGTTTTCTTAAGGCATAAAGACTCAAAATTTCTTCTTATAAATTCGTCAGTACATTTGATGTGATTCTGAATCAACTAGCTCAGATAGTTATCAGTAACTGGTACTTCCCTGCACTGCATGAACCAAAACCAGACAGGTCCCAACAACAGAAAATTTCTCAAATCGAACTATGCAACTCTGATCAAAGTATGTATTACAATAGTTTCCATGTATTTTGACTATTTTTCTCCAACAAATATAATTAACAATCAATCATACATTGAATATAAGAGAATACAGTTCTAAAATTAATATCCTATTCTCCGTACAGTGGGTGTGTTTAATCTCTTCACCCAAGGGTTAACATAGAAAGCTTCTTCATACTTACTACTCCAAGATAGAGGAAGGCCAGTGATGTCTCCACATTGCAATCTCTTCTTTATGATTTAGCTTTCTGATTCCTCCATAGAACCCGTCTTCCTCGTTACCTTCCTCTCTATGATCTCTCATTATCATCGTTCTTCTCCACCTTGATCCCACTGTATACTGGTTGAAATTCAACACTACCATCTCTGTTTTTACCATTTATCAACACTTAACCAGTTAGTACAACAATGTGAATGCAGAAAACGGTTTTGACAAAATATCATTAGGAAAAGGTTATGTCCTATGATCAAAGGTGGTTAGGTGAAGTTAAGAAATTTCAAAAAATATTATCTTTTTCTAATTGGGTTTTACTTTTTATGTGGTGATATAATATGCCAGCAAAAGGAGGAAAAGCAGAGATTTTTTTGGGTGATAAAGAGAGAAAGAATCATTGTTGAGCCCCACCACCATTGGTAATATAGATTACAACGATGGCGATATAAATTGAGGTTTCAACATCCAATGAAAGACAAATTTCTCAAAATGTCGAGGAAAATTAAGACATATCTCATCATCATTCGTCTTTAAGGGACCACTCTTTGCAATAGAAAGGCAGTGCTTGAATTAGGTCTCCTCAATGTTCACACTTTTCAACCAAGCCTTGGGAATTTAATTAACTTTGTGAGCTGAGGATATGAGTAAAGCATAGAATATCATAGCTATAGTTTAAAACAACCAACCGAGACTCTGTTTGTTAACCACAAACGAGGAATCTGAGAACTTACCATCGAGATGACAATGGCAGTGGTTGAAATTCCCATCACAGGATTCCAAGTGGCCAACAACACCATACCACCATCCTACATAACATTATCACATAAGCTTGTTTCACAATCAGTTTCTGTTCAAACCACAAACATCATATAGATTATTACTTACCATATGGGAACTCTTTGTTCCTTCTCCATTGGATCTCGATGTGATCTCCAGGTTTCAACTCTTTCAAAGAATCTGACACAAACAGATTATAAGGCGATGCATCAATGGGAGCTGCTCTTAGTCTATCCCATGTCACACCCCTTTTCAACCGCAACTGCTCTTCTACCATGTGGTGGATACCTAAAATCCCCAAGAAAGTAAAACTTTTAATGAAGAATAAGCAACAGACTGTATCACTTGTGGACATCAGATATATATTATACCTGGCTTGGAAAGTGTCAGTGTGTGTATCATAGCTAAGCTCGGCATCATAGCATGACAACATGAACCCTACATGCTCATTCTGCTCTTACGCCAAAAAGAAACTGTCACTACTATAATCAAAGCCACAAAACTTTAAATGGAGCAGCTATTTATAAATTGGTTACCTCACGGTTGTACACTTGAGCTGGGAACCAAAAACGACCTGTTTCAAGAGAGAGATAGCAGCTCATGCTGGAATCAAGTGGTAGAGAGGATGCATATCCCCTCCTATGTTTATCATCTCGGGAAACGGATAAAAGAGAACGAATCAGAGAGAAGATCTTGACAAATCCAAGATGCCCAGTTTGGTGACGAGGAGAATCAAGATGATATGTGGAAGAAAGGTAGCATTTCCACTCCCTGTGAGCAGCAGGGCCAAGGATTTTGCCCCATTTGGACTTCAAGTGTGTCTCCCAAAGATGATCACTCACACATCTCTCCCTTAAAGAGCTACAAACTCTAGCCATGCTGCAGAGTCCTGAGGGTGGAAGACGGTCGAGAATGCAGTCAAGAGCCAGCTCAGGGAGGTCAAGGACCGACATTTGATTAAGCACCGGAGAGGATGGATCATTTATGGTCGGATGTAAGGTGCTCTTCAAGGGATTCTTGAAGAAGTAGAAGGAGAGCAAGGTTTTAGTTTCAGATGCCCATGGAGGAAGGGATAGAGATTTGGCAAAGAAAAAGAAAGAGAAACAAGTGATGAAAAAGTAGAGAAGCATTTAGACAAAATATTATTGTGTTTGCCTTTTGATTTGTTGTTTCTGAGAGAATAAATGGAAGCAGAGGATAGATAGATAGCCAATTGGAATTGGATGATCACCTAACCAACTCATAGAAACATTAAAATATATTTCCCTCTCTCTCTCTTCCTCATGTGTTTTGGAACTTGGAATTGAATGAAAAAGTAGACAAGTTGTTGAAGTCAAGAGAGAGAGACTTGGACCCACAAAACCCATATTACAGGAAAGAAAAGACTTGCAAACAAAGCCAAGATAATGAGGAAAGATGGTGCCAATTACGCCTAGATTGAAGGGCTTAAATATTAAATAATAAAAAGAAAGGTCTACTTGGTGGTGGCATTGGGATTTCCAAGGACAGTGGGAGGAGATAGAATCGGATCTGGCCAGACAGAACAAAAGGTTCATTGAACCTAAAACACCAACAAAATATATATTTATTAAACATGAACAACCAATGAGGAAGAGGAAGATGAAGATGGATGATGACGAGTTGGGATTCCATAATAGTAAATGAATAAATAAACTTGTAAATTGTAAAATAAGCAATGAGATCACAACTTTGACAACAAAAAAAAAAAAAAAGCAATGAGATCACAAGGCAACAAGGCACTGTGGGCATCAGTATTAAGCTCCATTAATTTATCAGAAGAGTGAATTACATAAACAGCAGGATCAGGTGTATAAACAGCCTAATGCATTCAATGGTATTCAATTTTAGAAGCCACAAGTAAACCAAGATGCTCACCTACACTTAACACACCACAAGTCAGACCTCAAAGACATAAAATTGATTTGTTTAAACCAAGAACAGTAGCCTGTAAACCTTAAATCTCTATGATCCTAAAATTGTAAGCTTTTGGCTACCAAAAACTCATCATTGATTACTTATAAAACTATATAATCGGAGAAGCAACAAGAGTGTTAAAAACTGTGCAAAATCTGAGGAGAGACAACTCTTGATTCTGCAGAGAGATTCAAACGCAATCCCTAATTAAGCTGAAACACACGATGTGGCAAGTAAAGCACCAGAGATTACACCAATTACTACTACTTATTCCGATTGTTAACAATACTAAATATGAAGAAATACACAAATGATTCAATGTGATTGTGATTGCATTTTTATATATTTTTTCTTCTGGGTAAAAACAACATTCTGATTTCTTTAAGCATAAAAAACCAAAGGGGAGAAATTTCGTATAATATGAAATATATTTATATTGCATAAAAACTCTAATTCCACCGGAACCTGAGAGTGTTTTTTAATTACACACGAAATCAAACAACTCCATAAGATTTTACGTAGTCATTAGTAATTCTTACTTGGCGTTACACATCATAATACTCTGATTCGTGCCTGTGTTTGATTTCTTCTTCAGAAACAGTGTTTTCTGCTACTTCATGGTTTTTGTATACCAGTTTCTGACTCAGCTGCATCCTACAATGATCAGTGACTGAGTCCTCCTGCAAAATAAAAAACAAAACGCTCTCTATATTAACTATTCTACACGTGAACCAGAACTACATCGAGTTCAACATGTAATGGACGACTCCAATCTTACAGCAAATAAACTGGTGAATGTCCCATCGAATAGCAAGACAGGAATGTTTCGCCTTAATTCTTCAAGAGCCCTAATGCACATATATCAGAACATTATATTGTTGTTTGCTTTTGTAAACCTAACCATTTTGTATTGAAAAGATCAGTAGAGAAAACCTGGAATTCTGGGAGAGCATGAAGTAGCAATTAACAACAAGGTTCAACAAGGTAGGAAAAGGTTTAGTCATGGAAGAAAGATAGAGAAGCAGCTTCTTAAGTAGACCATCTATGATGAAAAATCGATCAGCGAATTCGCAGAAGTATTGAAGCCCCTCATCAGTTGACAAAATCTTGTGAAATATGGTAACAGCAACCTGAAGAAGTATAAATTAGTTTCAAATCAATGCCTTCTTTCTTCTCGAATTTCTAGTCATAATGAGTACAAGCTGGCAAAATAAACTTACTGTTTTTGATTCTGTAGAGCCAAACTCAATGGGTTTAATGCAATAACGAAAAGCATCTGTGTCCATAAGGAATCGAATTGCAGGTCTGTCTATAGGCTGTTGAGAAGTGAGATGTGCAAAACAAATTTTTGGGAGATATTCAGAAGCTTGTGACAAAAAGATATGTTAATGGAGAATATGCTTTAGAATATGTATGTATGTACCACCTTCAATAGATAACCAATGACACACAATGCACCAAACCTAAGGCATTCGTGAGGCTTATAGGTGAGATCATCAATGTCCATCAAAGGATAGAAATAGTGTGGCATATTAGCTGCAACAACCAACAAATGTAAGAGACAAACGATACAAATGGAAAGTGAATTGGTCTGTTGCACCTAACAAGAAAGAGATACCTTTGAGAAACTTGGGTCGCGTCTCTGGGTGACAAGCTATGCACTGCAACAGGAAAAAAGATGATAACATCACAGAATCAATCAAAGTTCATGCATTGTTTTCAAAGAAGGAAGAAAGGTGTGTGACCAAAAAGAAAAACCTGGAAAATACGCAAAATATTGTACAGTCGATCTATGTTCAACTGAGGGAGAAATGGAAGAGCTATGTGTCCTACGATGCGTGCATAGGATTTAATAACTTCCTTCAGAGATACAATGGAGTTCAAAGTGAGTGTAACAAAGGGAAATTGACAAAAGTGATCTGCTAAATCAAAGTAGTTGGTGTTTAACCTGCAATAGCTTGGTCACAGTACAAGGAGATTCCCATAAAAGCAGCGGCAAGATCTCAAGTTTGTTATGCTGCCATGGGAGAAAGAGATAGAGAAATATAAGATATTAAGAAAACTCCAAATTGACTCAGCAACTTGATGCCATCTCAAGCAACCAAATCAAAGATGACTACGAACAAAATTTAGCATTGTGGAGACGATATCATGGGTAAAGATTGTAATAACATTATAGTGTTCACAATTTCCATAAGATCACAGTACAGAAAACATAATTGTTACCTTAGGCAGCAAGAACCAAAACAGAGATCCCAATCGGTTAAGTACTTAGTTCTCAGAGCTAATCAGTTCATCGGATTCAAGGATTCAAAGATGCTGGATTAATGCAGTGAAACAGAAGAGGCGACAGAGAGAATCGAGTTTGTGCATACCTTGGCGAGATTTTGCAGCGCAAGATCAGAAACGGCTGGGTTCTGACTAAGAAGATCATTGATCCACCGGAAAATCATGTCTGGTCTCAGAGGAGATTCGACGTTAGGCGGCAAAGAGAGAGCCGAGGAAGAAGTCAACTTGAGTTGCTTGAAGTCTTCGTGCAGAGAATCCGGTACATTCTCCATTGGCCGGAGATAATCTTCTCGCTGATTCTTCTGTTTTTCATCATTTTTCTCTTTTCTGGATTTCTTTCTCTCTGAATTCATTCTGCTCTAAAGAGTGTTTGGGACTTGTGAGAGTTTATGAGTAGTAGAAGAAGTTTAACAGTTGCACGCTTGGCTTCAAAAATGTGATTTGACATTATTACCCTCTGCAGACTTTATTTTGACCTTTCATTATCTGTTACAAATGCGCGGCGCGGGAAAATCAACATATCTAATTCCTCAAATTAAACCCTAAATCCTTAACTTTTTTTGGGTGAGACCTTGATCTCAAATTCCACGTGTTTTCTTAATCTCACATTCTCAAATTTTCCCATAAATCTCTAACTTTTTTGGTAGAGATGGGAGTGACGAAAACATGAAACCTAATCTTCATTTACCTGTTGGACAAAGTAAAAGACTCGAGACTAAAAGATCACATGAAACTTTGGATCTAAATTTTTCTTTGCTTTTGTTCCTGCAGGTAGAGATCATAATTATGACAACAATCACGAGCTGCATCAATCAATCATCAAATTGTAAATTAAGCAAAACCTGTCTTCCTCTGGAGAAAAATTAAAGAAATAAAATACTCCAATGAAGATTAAAAAGAGGACTTAGAATGAAGTTCCAAAAGAGACAACACTGTTGAAAGAGTATTAAGAGGTATCTCAAGGTAATAAACCAAACAACAACATACGGTTTTTCAAAGTTTTTATTTAGGCCCAAGTAGTTTTTACTTAGCGTTTTGTGTAGCAAACTTCTTCTTTGTGGCTGTGAATTTCTTTGCCACTGCTACTTTATACATTAGCTCTGTTTTCCATATTCTCAATCAAATGCTTCAGATAGTTATGAGCAACTGGGTCCTGCAAAAGAGAGATACAACAATCTGAATCTGTACTATTCCTTGCATAAACCAGAGGGTCCCAAACAGAATAAGATTTCAATCTTACAGCAAGTAAATTGGCAAAGGTTCCGTTAAACAGCAAGACAGGAGAGTATCGGCTTATTCCCTCACGAGCCCTGATGCATACAACAAAACAATATTGTTGTTTGCTTTATAAGACCTAAAATCATTTTGTATTGTGAATGAAAAAAAAAGTTAAAAGGTGTAGCAGAAAACCTGGATTTCTGAGAGAGCCTGACGTAGCAAGCAAGAACAAGTTTGAACAAGGTGGAAGAAGGCCTTTCCATGGTAGAGATAAAAACGAGCAGCTTCTTAAGGAGATCATCGATGACGAAAAATCGCTCAGCCAAGACACAGCAGTACTGAAGCCCCTCATCAGTCGACAGAATCTTGTGAAGTATGAATACAGCAAGCTGAAAAATTATTAATTAGTTCCATATTCTTTCTTTCTTCTTTAATTCATGGGTGTATTCAAACATGGATTTGGGGTTAAATGGCAAATCATCTGTTAATCAAAAAAATGAATTTCAAAAAATCATTTAAAATCTAATGTTATTAGAAAAATTATAAGAGTGCGACTTTAGTGATTCTAGAGGTTTTTAAGGTATTTTAGAGGATTCTTTTAGTTAAAAACACAAAAATCATGCTTTTAGGTGGATTTTTTTAAGGATTTTTTCACAAATTCATAAGAATTTCCCGACATTCATATAAAATCATCTGAATTTTCTATAAAATCTAAACCATTCACAATCTATTACAATTCACAGTTCAATATAATCTAAATTAGACTATAAGGGGGCTAAGGAAATTTTACTTTTTTGGCTTCTGTGGAGCCAATCTCAACGGGTTTAGTGCAGTAACCAAAAGCACCGGAGTCCATAAGGAAACGCATAGAGGCTGCGTCTATAGGCTGTTGAGAAGTGAGATGTTCAAAATAAATATGGCGAATCGATTTCCAAAAGCTTTTGTGAAAAGAAAACAGATATGTTGTAAGAGACTATATATGAATGTTTTTTAATATGTACCGCCTTCAACAGATGAGCAATGACACCCAATGCAGCAACCCGTATGCATTCGTAAGGCTTATCAGTGAGATTAATGTCCATCAAAGGATAGAAATAGTGTGGCATCTTTGCTGCAACAACCAATATCACAAGCAAGGAAACTTTAAAGACAATGTAAAATGATACATCATATGGTCTGTTGCACTGAAGGATAAGACATACCCTTAAGAAACCTGATTCTCGTCACTGGGTGATTAGCTATGCACTGTAACAGGAAAACAACACAGAGACAGTGAATGCTTAATCTGTTATCAAAAAGAATTGAGTTTATAAAGGAAGAATGAAGAAAGGTGTTGAGACCAAAACAAAACCTGGAACAAAAGCAAAATATTGTAGATCCGAGGTGGCCTCAATGGAGGAAACAATGGAAGTGCAATGTGTCCTACCAAGTGTGTGTAGGCTGTTACAACCTCCTGCAGAGATTAAATGAAAAAAATTAAAAGTGAATATCTCAAAGAGAGAAATCGACAACAGAAGATAACAAGATGAATAAAATCTAATCAGTCTCATCAGTTTAAAAATCTAGTGATTTACCAAAGTAGTCAGTACTTAACCTGCAACAGCATGGACACAGTACCGCGCGACTCCCATAATAGTAGCGGCAAGATCTCAAAATCATCCCTATGCTGCCATGGGAGAAAAGTTTCTTTAAAAACAGATACAAAAAATATAAGTTTTTGATATTCCAATAATGTCATATTTAAATGGTCCTACCTTCCCTACTAATATATAAATTTGTGACATTAAAAATGTTATAAATGGTCCTACCTTGCCTACTATATCTATAAGTTTGTGGCATTACAATATAAATGGTCCTCCCTTGCCTACTAATGTATAAATTTGTGACATTCCAAGGTTATGAAATTTTGAATGAAACATATCTCACTTATTGACTACAAATGCATAGAAAAACGTTGCATATATCTAAAGGTAGTTCGAAGATAAGACTGGGATATCCGATAAGATCAAACCAAGCCAAATTGCGAAGTTTTGGTTTTCCAAATTTTTGTTTTCCATATATGCGAGTCTTACCCAAATTAATCTATGTACTGGCATTGCGCCACGAGTATGATTGGATATCATTTCTGGATACAACATCTTAAGAAAAAAACTTGCAAAGCAATTTGCAAAATCATAAAAACAAATCAAAATTTATAAGTAGATATGGTGTAATTCTTGACCACACACATTGATATCTATTGCTATCCAAGAAGGAAAGGGTTAGGAAAATCGATAAAAACAATGTAAAGTCAATAATCATCGAGTGCAAACAAAATGATAAAGTTAACAATTGAAGGTTTTTTTATAACTATAATGCGACAAAATTGCGAGATCTTCTAACCCTAAAATCCCGAAAACTGATCCACCAGATATACTTCCGACAATCATCAAATGTAGACAAACAAACAAGGAATTACAATTGTAAAAATCTCCGAAACCTAAGGAAATTGCGAAAGCCGATCCAACAATCGAGGAATTAACAATTGAAGGCTTGATGAGAAAGACCATGAGATCTCCTAAATATATAAATTGTGAAAGCTAACCCAACAATAAATTTTCAAGTAAATTATCAAATGTAGACAAACAAACAAGGAATACCAATTGAATGTTTCTCATGATGAGGATGATTTCTAGATCTCCTAAACCTGAGGAAATTGCGAAAGCCGACAAAACAATTTGTCGAAGATAAATTGGCAAATAGATACAAAAATGTTTTGTTGCGTACAAGCTACCAAGGTGTAATGGTCACAAAGAAAAGCCAAAACGATTCACAAACAGGATGATTTCCTCTCAAGCAACCAGATCTAACATGAATACTAACAATTCACAGCATTTCAAGGCCAAAACTAAAGATTAAGGTTGTGATAACATCATATTTTCACTGTTTGTTTTAATGATCACTCAAGGGCATAAAAAACAAAGGCAGATCGAGTTTTAGGGTTAAATTCGTTAACCTAAAAAGCAAGAAAACAGACCTAGATCTCAATAATTTTCCCCAATCAGAAATAAACTATCCTTTCACGGAAACTTATCAGTTCATCGGATTCAAAATATCTAGAGCATGCATGTTCAAATTAAACAGAGAAACAACACACAAAATTACTCATACTAATTTTTTTAATCATATAATAGAGAGAATCTAAGGGAAAATGTCATTTTTCTTACATCGGCGAGGTTCTTCAGCGCGAAGTCAGAGTTAGTTTGGCTGTGAAGCTCAATGATCCACCGGAAAATTGTTGCTTGACTCGGCGGAGGTATGAAGTTGGGCGGTGGAGCTCTTGAAGCAGCAGAGAAGGAGGAAGTTAACCTGAGTTGACTGTAGTCCTCGTACAGAGAATCCGGAAGATTCAGATCCTCCATTTTCTCCGGCCGAACAAAAATTCTCTCACCGGTATTTTCTTCTTTTTTTCTTTTCTCACAATTTATTTAGCTGTGTGTTGTGTTGTGGCAGTTGATGAGTGGAAGAAGATCTTATATAAGTAGCATGCACGCATGGCTTTATAAGTCTGAATGGACAAAAATACCTTTTGTGAAATAAAATTAATTTTAATTTGCTTTTGTGAAGATTTAATAATATACTTCCAAAAATTCTCTACATGGAAAGAAGATTTATTTGTTGGCTTTGAATTACTTAAGACAAGAAATAGATAAAATTTTAGTTGCATTGTGACCAGAGAAAGAGCGTAATCTCTATTAAGTTTATCTTATCCATAGCCATGTGTAAGCAAGTTTATTAAGAAGTGGATTACATTGAGCTAAAATTTACGTTTTAAAAAACGTACGTTCTAGCTAGTTTTGAAAATAAAAATCAATAAATTTGCTCACAAAAATGGCCTACTAGTTGCGGAAATATATATGTGTATATATATATCTAGCTAGTGTATGTATATACATATTGCTAAGAAATTTTTAAAATATATCATCATTAAATTTGTGAAGGTATTAACTATTCAATATTATAGGCAAAATATCATATGTATATAAAGGAATAAAGGAGAGAGAATCATGAAGGTGATCGACAAACATAAAATAGTTACTTTATAAATCTACTAATTTCTAAAATGTCTTCGATAAAAAAATCTATTTATTTTATAATTTTAAAATATGATAATTTCTATAATATATATATATATATATATATCAAACTTTTATAAAAACAACAAAACCATACAAATGTAATTTTTTAAAAACTCATATCTGTTGGAGGAGGAGATAGGGGTTGGAGAGGACTCGGTCCTTGAGGATATTGCAATGGCGGCTGTGGTTCACAGCTGGGAGGAACACACAGTGGCCGAGGATGCCAAAATGCATGAGACATTAGTAGAAAGGTTACAAATATTTAAAGAGGCTTGACAAGTTAAGGCCACACTTGGATCGGCGGTTTCGACTTCAAGAGCTACAACACCGATAAGGGGTATCAGTTCGAAGAAATTAGCGATTCTGGCTATGTCACCAAGGAAAACTCCTAGAAATGTTAAGGATAAGGAGAATAAGGTCAAGAATTTGACAAAGGGTCTATGAATTTTTAATTTATGATTTTTAAGTTATTATGTTGGAATTGTCAGGGTGTTGGCAATAAAACAAAAATAAGTTATCTTAAGGATATTTGGCAGTTATTTAAACCTGACTTTTTATTTTTGTGAGAAACTAAGAATAAATTGGAGTTTATGGAGAAATTAAAATTTTATTTGGGTTATAGGTGTTTAACCACAGTAGAGCCAATAGGGATTAGTGGAGGATTGGCGTTGTATTATTCTGATCACTATAACGTTAATATAAATTATAAAGATTGGAATATGATTGATATTTCTTTAGACATTTTAGGCAGTCGAGTCTCAACTACTTTCTTTTATGGAGAGCATGTTCAGGCAAAAAGACATCAGGTATGGGAACGTCTGACAAGATTGGGTATATCTCGGACGGACCCATGGATAATTAGTGTCCATTTTAATGAAATTTCCGGGAATAATGAGAAACAGGGGGGGGGGGGGGGGAGTGCGCAATAATTCATCATTCATGAATTTTAACCAGATGCTGAGAGCATGTGGCTTTCTCGATTTTCCCAAAATGGGAAATTTATGGTCTTGGAGAGGAGTACGACGTACTGGTATTGTAGGGTGTGTTTTAGACAAGGCTTTTGGGAACGGTGAATGGCATGATTTATTTTCAAAGGCGGAAGTTCGGTATCTGGATATGGTGGGATCGGACCATCGCCCTATTTTAGGGATGTTTGAGGATTTGGTTAATAGTCGGAGACCAAAGAGGTTATGTTTCGACAGACGGTGGTTGGGACAACCTGGATTGAGGGATATACTGGAACGTAGTTGGAACGGGATAGGAGGTCGAATTACTCCGATGGGAGCACTGTCTGATAAAGTAAGGTGTTGCCGTAAGGAGATATCTCATTGGCGAAGTAATGTTATAAAACTGGGAAGGAAGAAAATCGAGGAACTAAAAAAAACATTAGAGGATTATAACTCCGGGTCTTTACTGGATGCGAATATGGGTGATAGGATTAGAAGATATCTTAGAACGGGATATTTAGAAGAGGAGGTGTATTGGAAACAAAAGAGTCGTAATAAGTGGTTACAATATGGTGATGAGAATACCAAATATTTTCATGCGATGGTGAAACAGAGGAGAGTTGGTAATAGGACAACGGGGTTAATCGACCCTACTGGAAATTGGGTGGTAAAAGACACAAATGTAATTAGGGAGGCGACAAGATATTTTACTGAGTTATTCAATAGTGAAGGGCGTTTTCTTGGAAGATTAGATGAGATTGAGTGTCAAGTTACTGAGTTTGATAATCAGTTGTTGACCCGACCGAGTACAGAAGCGGAAGTTAGAATAACGTTATTCTCAATGGACCCAGATAAGGCACCGAGTTCGGATGGAATGACAGTGTTATTTTACCAGTATTCTTGGGATATAATCAAGGAGGACTTAATCGTCTTGGTCAATAAGTTTTTAGTATCTGGAGTGTTTGAGAGGGATTTAAATAAGACTAATATTTGTCTTATCCCGAAAATATCGAAACCTACTAGAATGGCAGAATTTAGGCCGATTAGTTTATGTAATATAGGCTATAAGGTTATTTCAAAAGTTATGTGTCTGAGGCTGAAAAGGATTCTGCCAAAATTGGTATCTGAAACACAATCCGCTTTTGTTGCGGGCGACTGATCTTAGATAATATTTTGGTGATTCATGCGTTACGAACCAACACAAGTGTTAATGGGGAGTATATGGCTATCAAGACATATATGAGTAAAGCATATGATATAGTAGAATGGAACTTTATCAAATTGGTATTAGGTAAGTTGGGTTTCTGTGAACAATGGATAAAATGTATTATGTGGTGTATAACTTCTGTGGAGTATTTAGTTATACTAAACGGTTCACCTGGAGGAAGGATCATTCCCCAAAGAGGTTTACGATAGGGTGACCCGCTGTCACCATATTTATTTATATTGTGCACAGAGGTACTAATAGGTAAAGTCAATAATGCGGTACAACAAGGGTTAATTTCGGGCATTAAAGTAGGCCATAATAGCCCGCCTGTGTCACACTTATTTTTTGCGGATGACACAATGTTTTTCTGTAAAGCGTCTAAGGCGCAGGCATCATATATTTTGAGGATTCTGAATGAATATGAGGAATTATCGGGTCAGAAAATCAATTTTGAGAAATCCTCAATTCAATTTGGGAAGAAGGTGGTAATAGAAGTTGCAGAGGAGGTGCAGCAGATCGTAGGTATCAGGCCGTTGGGAGGCATGGGTATTTACCTGGGAATCCCAAAAAATATTGGAGGTTCTAGGACAAAAGTTTTTGCTTACATAACGGAAAAATTAAAGGCTCGAGTGGATAACTAGTCCACCAGGTTCTTGCCTAGAGCAAGTAGGGAGATTCTGATAAAGTCAATTCTCACGGCATCGCCGACATATGTCATGACTTGTTATCGACTCCCAAAAGGAGTTCTTCAGAAAGTCCAATCAGCAATTGCAAATTTCTGGTGGACTAATTCTGTCAATTCAGGGGGAATACACTGGAAGAGGTGGAAGGACTTATGCACGCATAAGTTGGAAGGTGGGATGGGTTTTATGATTTTAGAGGAATTTAATTCGGCCCTTCTAGCAAAGCAACTCTGGAGACTAATGGAAAATTCTGAGTCTCTTTTAGCTAAGGTGTTGAGAGGGAAATATTATTTTGGTAAATCTTTGATGGAGGTTACATTATAGGCATCTTCGTCTTATGGGTGGCGCAATATTCTCTCTGCAAGGCCACTAATTGCAAAGGGCATCATTAGGAAAGTAGGTGATGGTAAGAATATAAGGGTATGGAAGGATCCCTGGATACCAGATAATTGTCCTCGACCAGCGATTTGGTCAGATATGTATCTGTTTCCTGACTTGACAGTCGATCAATTTATTAATCGGCAATCAGGGACATGGAACGAGATTTTGGTCAGACAGTTCTTTGATCCAAGAGATGTGTGTTTGGTATTGGCAATCAAAATTCCATTGAGTCATAGAGAGGATTATTGGGGGTGGTACTATACAAGGACGGGTCGATATTCGGTCAAGTCAGGATATACGTTGGCTAAAGTAGGCTTGGATATGGATATGCAGCGAGTAAGGCCCTCTTTTGAAATTTTTTGTCGTGAGTGCTGGCAGATAAGCTGTCCAAATAAAGTTAAGCATTTTATTTGGCAGTGTTTATCAGGTTGCATCGTAGTATATCAGAATTTGGTGACTCGTGGGATGGGTAGAGATGCTAGATGTCAATGATGTGGGGTGGATATCGAGACCATTAATCACATGTTGTTTGAATGTTCCCCAGCAGTTCAGGTCTGGGCTTTGTCTAGTATTCCGTCAGCACATGGAGTGTTTCCGGGAGGCTCGATATGGCATAACTTGACATATATATTTTAGAATGGGAAATGCCATAAGGAACGACTAGTGTTCCCGTGGATTCTCTGGCAGATATGGAAAGCCAGGAATGGTTTTTGTTTTTCGAATGAGTATTTAGATCCACGTGTTATTCTAGCAAGGACAGAATCAGCGGCTCAGGACTGGTTTAATGCACGCTTGGACAGATTTGTACCGTCCGACTATGAGAGGTCAGAGATTGAGACCCTTAAGTCACTTTGGACGTACCCTTCCACATCTAATCTTAGTTTCACATGCTACAAATACTACGTGGACGAGTCCTGGAAAGCCAATCATCCTGTTACGGGGTTCAGTTGGATATGTTTTCCGGATTCAGTGGATGGAGTTTGCTCAGACGGTTTCAGTAGGTGGCTCTCACTATCTTCCATACATGCAGAGGTGGAGACAGTCATTGGAGTGCTGAGTGTACTTCTAGAGTTGAGGATATCTGAAGTGGAGGTCTTTACAGATTGTGAGACGGTGTTGCTTATATTCCAGAGACCAGAAGAGTGGCCATCATTTGCACCGTACAAGGAAGAGTTCATCAAGCTCAAAGATTCTTTCGTCAACTGCTCTTTATCTTGGATACTCCGGCTATTGAATCACAAAGCGTATGCTCTAGCACGGTATAGTCGTAGGTCAGTGAGAAGGGTAAGTTAACGGGTAGGTAGCTTTTGACAAGTGTGACCAATCTTGTCGTTGACCAAAAAAAACTCATAATTATCAAACAATTCATAATAATCGAATTACAAATAATATCAAATAATTCATAATTTTATTTAAGAGCTTTGATATTAAATGACACAATTTTTATTAATGATTCGTAACTATCAAATAACACAAATTATCACAAAAAATCAATTTGCAAACTGTGCTCTTTCATCACATATATGCTCAGAAAGTCAAAATATATCTCATAAATTAATATTATATATATAATATTTTATACTGAAACATATATTTATTTACGTAATTTGAGTTATTTTCTAATATATTAGTTCTCTATAATTTATGTTGCATTCCCTATTAATTATGAGAATATTATAATATTATATAATCTGATATCAATTTTTATTTATTTTAGATTAGATTGGTTCTTAAAGACTCGATCCCATTCAGTGTTTTAGATGATTCAGTAATTTCACTAGATATTTTGTCTGTGCTGACGATTTTATCTTTAATGAAATTGTTTTTCAATTCTTGTGATATAAAAGTTCTAATAACTACATGATCGTAATTTGTACAACTTTATTGTTATAGGCTTATAAATTAAAAGGACCATCTTATAATAGTATTAGATTATGCTCGTACCGCAACAATATATACCTCATAATATTAAGAAAAATACATATTTATAATAAATAATAATATTAAAATAATTATACATGTAATTGATCATCTTGATTAATGTTAGTCAAAGATATTTGTATATTGCACAACACGAATACTCATCTTAGATTAACTACATCTAATATTAATATATATTTGCAAATACAAATCAAATAGTGAAAATAGATAAATTAATAGAAATATTATAAAAAGTTAAGAAAAATGACTTCTTGTTAAACTAAATAATAAAAAATGTCCATTTCTACTTTTTCTCATCTTCTCTAC
>JAKUCM010005556.1:0-35942 GCA_023374145.1 Lepidium sativum
GAGAGAGAGAGATATCGCTTTCATATAATTTTATATTAAGTTATAATCAACCTAATGAATATCAAATATAATATTAAATTTTAACTTAACATTTAACCTTCAATTATATAATTTAAAGAAATACAATAACTCATCATCAATAAATATTAATATTAAGGGTACATCATATCATATAAGAGATATCTCTCATCAGCCTCTATCTTACACCCCTAATTCTATTAATAAAAATATATCTTACACCCCTAATTCTATAATAAAAATATACCTAACGAATGCCATTCTTCTACTTAGACTCATTCCATCAGTTTTTCTATAAACACCAAATAAAATAACAAATTAACAAACATCAATATGCATTTATAGTTAAATATACTTGATATATGAAAATTATCGTAATGTTATTAAAAAAAATTTAATGTGCATATATTTATATATCCGTATTTGTAGTTATTTTTATTTTTAAATATAATAAACTACAATAATTTTTAAATTAAGTTTAGATGGAAAAATGGAGACATGAATCATGTTTGTCTAAGTGAACACATGTTTACAAAGTTAAATAAACATGAATATAAAAATCCTAAAATGAATACTGGTTAAAAATCTTAAATGAACTACTGGGTTAAAAATCTTAAATGAATGCAGATCTAAAAACTTAAATGAATGCGAGTATAAAAAATTAAATGAACATGAGTGTAAAAACATAAATGACACAAGTCAAAAAGTTTATATACAAAAATTGTAATGCAAAACAAACCTAATTTAACACACATCAAAAAACTATTGTCTACATTACTAGTCATCATTATTAATTGATTTTTAGTATATCAAGTATATATACAATTAATAAATTTACATATACAAATAAAACCATAACATAAATAAAATGAAAAATATCACTAATAAATATTATATATAAATAAAACTGATTACAAATGTATATCAATTTTTGACAAAAACATATTATATGCAGAGCATGGGGCATCATCTAATAGAAATATATTGATATTAAGAATATTGTTTGAGTAGTTAAAAGTTAGAAAAGTATTTAAATGATGTAAAGAAAATTCTTTTAAATGATTGACATGGAATGAATCGAGGTACGGGCTATCACTTTCATAAATAGACTACTGACATGGAATAAATCGAGCTACATGTTCTCATTTCAATGAAGAGATTGTTGACAGGGAATGAATCAAGCTATGAGTTATCGTTTTCATGAATATATTATTGATATGGAATGAATTGAGTTACACGTTGTCGCTTTCTTGTCAAATATATTTATGGACTGTAGTGGCTTTGAAGCCATCAAGATTTGATGTTTGAGCCAATGAGTGCAAACTTGGCTACTACGTCATCTGACATGTTTGGTACAACTTATTGAAAACATGAGTTGTATATATTTGTTTTCTATGTATAGGATATACTTGCTTTAGTTAGGCTAAACCTTTAAGCCTCAGTGCAAAAGTGATTTTCTCACTAAGTAATTTTACCATCTTTTATTAATTTCTCCTTTTTCCAGGATTTTTATCCAAAGTTTTAATCATTGGTGGATTTTTAAAGAGATAAGTTTTGGAAAGAACAAAGAATAAAATGATGTCTCCTATTTAAAGAGGATTTCATGTATGGATCAGATTTTGTCGATCTAATTATTAACAAAACAAAGCGGTTGAGTTTTTATAAGTGTGATGATTAGAATGATACAACTAAATAGTTTGACATCAAAATTAAATAGTAAATTTCAAGTTATAGATAGCACACTTTAGATACAATTATTAATAAAAACACACACAAAAAAGTACAAACAAAGAAAACTGAAATGCATCAAAAATGTAATGTTCATCGTAACCATTTACAATCAATTTTAAAATTAAGAAAAATAATAAAACAATTTGATAGACAAGACATGATCTATATTATTAATGTCATTACCTAAAATTTACGATGTTATACTCGTTAGTAGAATTATCTTAACCACCAAAATAAAAAGAATTTGCAAAAATAACATCTTTTTAAAAATCTAAAACAAGATATTTTTTAATATTTAACTTTGATATCAAATCCATTTGAGTTTTGAACAATTTTTCTTTCTAGATAATCTACATTACACAGAAAAAAACAATATTATTAAACTTTAGTTTATGCTAGATGACTTGTTTTATTTGCAAAACAAATAGTAAAGTAATATATTTCTTTAATCAACACTCAATTGTTGATTTAATACACAATGAATATTGTTATAAGTCGTTGCTTTTTTAGGAGAAATAAAAAATAAAATTGATAACTAAATAATTAAAATATACCGAGGACAGGTGGCTCAGTGGTGTAGTCACTTTACAAATCCTCAAGGCACTAGAGATCGAACCCCCTACCTGCTATAATAGGAGGGAATTTAAAAGGCACAAGGCTACTTGACAAAAATAAATAAATAAATAAAATATAACTGTTAGCTGAATTTCCGTCGGCACGACAATTATGAGTGTTATCATAGAACTAAATGGAAAATTGAGTAAAGCTTACTCTGAGGAAGAGAGTTTTTGGCGACAAAGGAGCCGAACTCTTTGGTTGCAATTGGGGGACATAAATTTAGGATATTTCCATGCAACAACTCAAGGCAGGAGAACAATAAACTGTTCCTTAGTAACTTAGACCATCTCCATCCATTAGAACCCTATGTGGGGATCTTAACATTATTTTAATCTAAAGAAATGTTAATGACAAATTTAAGAACTCCTCTACCTAATTGGATTCCAATGGTGGAGTTCTTAAAATGTAAATGGTCAAGTTCTTAAAAACTAAAGCTTTTACTTTGAAATGAAAATCTACCAACATGTTTCATTGATCAAAGGGTGCATAATCACAATGAACTGCAGTATAAAGGTTTGGTCAAAGTTTAGCTTCAAGAAAATCAAAGACAACCAATTGTTCAAGTCTCGTTACAACTTATAAACTTTGTGGTTAAAACTTACAAAGTCGAAATTGAAATCTTTAGAACTAAGAAAAGGGAAGATAATGAACCAAAACACACCATCTGTAAGCAATACAGCTCCTGCACAAGTCTGCAATTCAAAACATGTTCAGACACAGAGACATCTATTCACAGATCTTAGCATGTTTAACGCTTAAAACAGGAAGGCTCACTTTATAGAGAATTTGAAGAATGTAACCCAATGTAGGTGCGATCTGACGTGCAGACTTGTTGTCTCTATCGTGTCTGTTTGAAGATTTAAACACATTCGTATCTATGCCATTTAGGGGAGGTCTATAAGATCCTTGCTCTTCATCTACTCCACTGACTCTGTTTTCACCATTATTAGCATCTCTAAATCTGTATATGGACACCAAAGCTGCAAGCTGCATTCAGATCAAGTCCAATTGAGGTTTTTCATCAACATATTTCACGGAAAATATTGGCATCAAACCCTCAAGATTCCGCAGAGAAACACATCTAACAACACGTTACTGGTTCACTAATCTAAGGTAGAATGAAAAGATGATTTTGAAGATTGAATAAAAGCATGTGTAGTACCATGATAAGGTGGAGAAAAGCCATACCCCGAAGTAAACTGTGACCAATGTGAAAGTCCATCTGATTAAGAACCAATCAACAACACTCATCAGACCAAGTGAGAATGTACTGAGCAGATGATGTTTTCTACAAACAACATATCACCGGAGAAAAAAATGATCACACAAACGCGATACTCCACCAACTAATCCAACATTAGCTTAAAAATTCTGAGGATTATTATATCAATCACAACCCCCACCAGATAATGACAATACTCCACCAACCAATCCAAAACTAGCCCCAAAAATTAAATTTTGAATAAAACAAAAACACGTCAAGCAGAGAGAGAGAGATTTGCGATTGAAATTGAATCAAAAACCTAATGAAGAAACTGAAATTAACAATAGCAGAGTCTCTGAGAGTGAGTTGAAGCAGATGATGAGAAGAAAAGACATTAATAAGAGAAAAAGGAAATCAGACATCCGATAAGTCGCCACCGGAGAGTTGTTAGTCACAGACGGAGGACGTGATGGGCTTGATGAACGTGAACGAGAACGTGGTCTTGAACGAGATGGAGATTTCCGAAATAGTCTTGCCGATGCTTTCAACTTTTCTCGGATGTAGTCAACGAACTCACCAAGGTGAAGACGACGGTCTCGCGTTTGCTCGATTTTTCTCCTTTGTCCAATAAGAGAGTGACACGTATAGGGTTCTTAAAAATTCTAAAAATTCCTATATAAGGACCGGTTCTACTTAATTTTACTTTTTTATTTAATTTTTATTACCTAATTACTAAGAACTCCATTTAGCAACCTCCCATTGGAGTTATATATGTTTTGTTCTCAAGAGAAAGGACGAGAACAGAATAGAAATCGTCTCTAAAGCTCTGAAACCTCTGATATCCGACGCCATGAATGCTGAGTTAACAAGGCATGTGAGTGGAGAAGAGATCTGCATGGCATTGTTTGACATCCACCCATATCGTGCTCCTGGCTCGGAAGGATTCTTTGTAGGTTTCTACCAATTAAACTGGAGTACTATTGGCCAAGATCCGATAAAAGAAATCCAGCTCTTCTTTGATAGTGGCCATCTCCCAGAAGACATAAACATGACCCACATTAGACTTATTCCAAAAGTCGAGTCTTCAAAAGGTAGCTGATTATCGGCGTATCGCCTTACACAATGTTTACTACAAAATCATCTTAAAGATCATAACAAAAAGGCTCAAACAGATCTTAGACTCCATAATACCAGAGAATCGATCGGCTTTCATTCCCGGAAGGGTAATAACGGATAACGTACTCATTACACATGAAGTGATGCACTACTTGAAAACGTCTACATCTAGGAAGCAGATCTCAATGGCCATCAACACCGACATGAGCAAGGCATACGACCAGGTCGAATGGGGTTTCATTAAACTTGTACTTGAAAGACTCAATGCTCATCTAAATGGATTGGCTGGATCCTAGAATGTGTGTCTACGGTGACATGCAAAGGGATCAATTCTACCTTCGAGATGGATTCCTAGAAAGAGTTAGAGTTCGCAGACGAAACTATGTTTTTTTGTAAGACAAACCTGAAATGCATCACAACTCTGTCAACTAACCTTTCCGACTATGAGAAAGCTTCGGGCCAGACAATAAACAAAGCAAAATATCGAGTTGTTTTTGGTAGAAAACTTATAGAGAAACTCAAGCTAGAGTGAAAGAAATAATCTGTATTCAAAAAGTGGGAGCTATGGGAAAATACCTCAGTCTCCCAGAAGCTTTTGCGAGGAGAAAGAGGGACTTGTTCAGCTCCATAGTTGAAAAAAACAAGCATAGAGCTCGCAGTTGGTCAACAAAGAGACTGTCACCTGCGGGAAAACAAATAATGTTAAAATCAGTTTTCTCAGCCATTCCAAGTTATGCTATGAGTTGATTTAAACTCCCTGATGGTTTAATCAATAAAATTCATTCGGCCTTAATCCGCTTTTGGTGGGATTCAAACCCGGAAAGGAGAACATGTTCTCCTTGTACCTCAGCCTCTCATGGCTAGAGAGGAATCCTCTTGGGACGAGATCTTCTGCAGCCAAATCTGGGAATGTTAATTGGCAATGGTCAATCAGCAAAACTATAGACTGACCCCTGGCTCTCAACGTCTAAACATCATCTCCCTATGGGTCCACCATCAGAGAACCAAGTTTATTTGAGAGTCTGTGATTTGTTTGCTTAAGGAACAACAACTTGGGATCCAGAAAAAATCAGGAAGTTCCTCCGAGCCTATGAGCAAGATATCCTGAAAATTGTACCCAGCATCAAAGGCGCACCGGATAAGCTTAGTTTGTTTCCAATGGATAATGGAATATATTCCACAAAGTAAGGTTATCACTCAAGTTTTGTTGAAGCATAGATTTTACCCTGGGCACCTTTTGACTGGAACAGGTTCATATGGAATGGCAAAATGTCTTCAAAACTGCGAATAATTCTCTGGAAAATCATGAGAAAAGCCCTTCCAACTGGAGCAAATCTTCTGAAACGGAAAGCCATCCAATCAAGCTTATGCGACGATGCAACGAAGAAGAGACTATGGACCGTATCTTCCTAACATGTGCTTTATACTCACCAACTTTTCTTTATAATTAAGTGAGAAGCATACTTCGACCCAAAAATTGTATTCTAAGATTCCTTCTTCCATAGACTTATTTCATGGTAATTTGGTGTTCACAAATATAGATGATATGTTCTAGAGGATCTCATAGCAATGGATAACAGGAGTTTCGAATGGATTATCTAGTACATATGGAAAGCCATAAATGATAAGACATTCTCAAATATTGATAGGGACATATCTAAAACTTTTTGTAATAAAATTGGAAGAAGAGGCATATGCTTAGTTCAAGGCCAATGAGGTAGGCAAATGGAGCATTCCTTCAAGACCGGTATATCAAACGCTAATATTTTATTCAGACCTTTATCGATCTCACATGTTTTCATGGGATACATGTGTTTTTTTGGATGTATCGGCAAAGATTCAGAATAATATTCAGTGTTTGGTATTGTTTCACTGAAGGACAGAGGGATCAACATGGGAGAGTACGAAGAATAAAACAAAGTTTTTCTGCTTTACATACAGAATTTGAGGTTCTGCTATGGAGGATGAAATTTCTCTATTCTTATGAAATTTATGCCATATTTTTTGATGAACTGTACAGAGATAATCAATACGATAGATAATTTGTGGCCAACTTTTCTATCTTGGAAGATTTTGCATAATTTGAAGATATAAAACTATAAAACACATTTTATGTCCCACAATATAAGAGAGCTTTCTAAAAATATAACTTTTGTAGATGATGTACTAGCTTGACTTGACGTTTTATTATCAAATGAGTTGAGTTATCAAAAAATAAAAAAGATAGTGAAATGTGGGACTTGGATGAAGTCAAAGGCATAATATTATTTGATTGAGATTTTATTTTACCTCGAATCAAATATACAAAGAGGCAACCAGTATACTGTATTTACTTCTCATATATATTTACTTTTCGATATTGTCAAGATTTTTTCATGTGGTTGTGCAAGCAGTACTATTAGTCAAGACAATTCATGATCAAGAAAATCCTTGTGCAAAAATAGGGTCGAAGGGAGTGAAGTGCAATTAGGGTTATATTATCACGGTTGTGCAAAAATAGGGTCAAGGGGATAGAGCCGTTAAAATGAGACCGTTGGGAAGAAGGCGAGTCAAGAAGTGGTCCCAATCCGTAAAAGGGACACTTCTTGACTGTTGAACCAAAAGACAAATGGAGGTTCATGCATTTTTGTCTCTTTGTAAAAGTGGTCCCAAAGTGGTCCACACCACTTTGGACCACCTTCTTCTTTCTCTTTCTCTTTGTATTTTGTCTATAAAAGCATTGTAAAACCTCTTTGATAATTATGAAATGAAGAAGGGAAAAACTCCCTAAAAATTCTCTCAAACAATTCTCTATTTTCTCTCCATAAAATTCTCAAATCTACTCGATTATTTCCGTAAATTCTTTCATGGTATCAGAGCTTTCTTCGATCTTGGTATGTATGAAGATTCTTATCGGTTTATAATTCCTATTCTCTATGTTTTTCTCAGATCTTCCTCTGTTTTCTTCGGTGTTCTCTGGTTTTCTCGAGTAATCCGTACAAATCGCCATTGATGTACGGACAAAACTCGGGTTTTATAAAAAAAACCGTTTTTGACCGTATAAACACCAAAAACTTTAGCCTTTGGTGTAGATTCAAGTCAAAATCTCAAGTTTTCTCAGCAAAAACCCAAAACCCATTTAAATCTGCTTGGTGCTCTCGGTAAAAGATGGATCTTAACCATGGAAAAGCACATATCATCTCGGTCACGTTAAAAGGGGTTAATTACCTCCTTTTGGCCAGAACTTTGAAGAAAACTATCTGCACTAGAAGGGGTTTTTGGAGTTATATCGTGAAGGATAGACCACCAAGAGAATCTCTTTCAAGTGATGGTGATGATGATGACTATCTTGAAGAGGATGATGAGTGGTTCCAAACCGATCAAGCTGTAAAGTATATCATTCAAAGCTCATTGGATCCTCCAATTCTCGAAGCTTATTCATATTGTGAAACAGTTAAGGATCTATGGGAAACCTTGAAAAGGTATATGGGAACGTCTCCAACTTGACGAGAGTGTTCGAGGTAAAGAAATCTCTTGCAAATCTTCTTCAAGAAGAAATGGAGTTCACAGATTATTTTGGGAAATTCAGATCTCTATGGGCTGAAATTGGATATGCTAAGGCCAACATCAATAGATCCAAAGGTTGTCAAAGAAAGAAACGAAGAAGACAAGGTGTTTGGGCTATTGATGAACCTTAATCCAAACTATAAGGATCTAGTCAAGCACATTTTAAGGTCAGCCGCAAGCTCAAGGTCTCTTCCATGTCTTGAAGATGTGTGCTCTCAAATCCAAAAGGTGCAAGGTTCGATTGAGCTATTTGACGGAAAGGGAGACTTGGGTCTTCTTTCGGCAAATAAGGTGCAAGGCAAGGTTGAAGATCGGAAGAGGTTGGTATGTGATCATTGCAAGAAGAAGGGCCATTCAAAGGAGAAGTGCTGGCTTCTACATCCTCATCTCAAGCCCGTAAAGTTCAAAGACTCCAAGGCTAATGTGTCCCATGAAGTCTCGGAAGACTATGGACCAATATCGGGTACGATGACCAATTCCTCTTCAAGGGAGCATGAACGCCCATCCGCAGCCACTTCCTCCTTCAATGGGGAAACTATAAAGAAATCGGACCTTGATGCCTTAATCAACTCTCTTAAATCTTTAAGAGATTCTGGTATTTGCTATTACACTCAAGCTTTATTTAAACCACTTATTATTGATTCAAGTGCTTCCCACCATATGGTTAGTGATAAAAACCTTGTTGGTAATGTTGAGCCAGCTATAGGAAGTGTTGTAATAGCAAATGGTAATAGGATATTGGTTAGTGGAGTAGGGAATCTAGACTTGTTTGGAAAAAAAGTCTAGGGCCTTCTATTTACCGGAATTTACTTCGAATCTCTTATCGGTTAGAAGGGCTGTTATGGATTTGAATTTTTATGCTATATTTGGACCTAATGGTGTACAATTTCAGGATATTAAGACTGGAAGCTTGCTTAGACAAGGGAAAGTGAAAAACAGACTTTATGTCTTTGAAGATCCTAAGTTTTTATCTCGGCTTAATAGTGATAGCTTGGTTGTTTCAAATTCTGCTGTTGGTAGTCCTAGTAATCTTGTTTGGCATGCTAGAGTTGGTCATCCTCATTTTCGTGCTATGAAACTCATGTTACCTAATTATGTGTTTGATAATATCGATTGTGAAGCTTGCATTTTGGGAAAACATTGCAAGTCGGTTTATCCTATTTCTTCTACTATCTATGAAAATTGTTTTGATCTTGTGCATTCGGATGTTTGGACTTCTCCTTGCTCATCTAGAGATCACCATAAATACTTTGTTACTTTCATAGATGAAAAATTGAAGTATACTTGGATAACCCTTATGACATCAAAAGATAAAATGTTTGATGCCTTTAAAAATTTTGAGAATTACATATCTAATCATTTTAACTCAAAATTGAAGGTACTAAGAACGGATAATGGGGGAGAATACATGAGTAATTCATTTCAAGAGCACTTAACAAAGCAAGGGATATTACACCAAACAAGCTGTCCATATAATCCGAAGCAAAATGGAGTTGCGGAAAGGAAAAATAGCATCTAATGGAGGTTACAAGGTCTATTATGTTTCAAATGAATGTCCCTAAAATTTTTTGAGGAGATGCGGTCATGACAGCTTGTTATCTTCTCAACCGAACTCCCACAAAAACACTTCAAGATGCATCCCCATATAAGGTACTCAACAAAATTGAACCTCATTTGAGCCACTTACTGGTGTTTGGTTGTTTTTATTTTGTTCTAGTACCTGGAGACCTTAGGAACAAACTTGATGCTAAAAGCACAAAGTGCATGTTCTTCGGATACTCATCTACGCGAAAGGGATATAAATGTTATGATTTGGAAATAAGGAGGGTTCTTGTGTCTAGGGATGAAAATTTCTTCGAGGATCGAGGGTTCTATGATAAGCGGAATTGGGAGGATCTACAAGATCTTTCCGAACCATCCTTGGATAGGGCTGCCACTCTTAAATTTCTTCTTGACCATCTGGGAGTAACGGATCCCTCCTCACAACCACCAAGTAACTCAACCACTAGCAACATATACCGGGAGACGAATTCCCCAGATGTTACCTCTCGGATCCTGAACGTTTCGGACCCGGGTGTTTCGGACTCCCCAAGATCGGTAAAGGATGCTGATCCGGAGTATCAATCTCTTGGACCTGACCCGGCTTCTCCCACTGAGGAACCAACAGCCCAATCCAGAGTTCAACCTCTTAGGAGGAGCACTCGCAATCGCAAAAGTGTGTACTACAACAATCAAGTCGTGGTTCATCCGATATCGAAGGGTTTTTCGGTGGACCTTCTACCTACCTCCTTCCAAGCATTTCTTGGTAAGATTGAGAAGGATCAAGTCCCTCAAAGCTATAATGAGGCTAGAGAAGACAAAGAATGGTTGGCTGCAGTTGAGGATGAAATCCAAGCAATGGAGAAGAACCAAACTTGGATAGAAGCAGATTTGCCTCCGGGAAAGAATTCCGTGACTTCTAAGTGGGTGTTTACCATCAAATACAAGAGTGATGGGACTATTGAAAGATACAAAGCAAGACTTGTTGCCCGAGGCTTTACCCAAACTTATGGGGTTGACTATACCGACACGTTTGCCCTGGTGGCTAAGCTTCATACGGTAAGGGTCATTCTTTCTTTAGCTAATAACCTATCTTGGGAATTGTGGCAGATGGATATGAAAAATGCATTCCGTCAAGGCGACCTTGATGAGGAAGTGTATATGTTTCCACCTCCCGGTCTCAAGACCAAGGCCACTCACGGGAAGGTTTTACGTCTTCGCAAAGTTATCTATGGTTTGAAGCAATCACCTAGGACTTCGTACCATAAGTTGAGTTTTACTCTCTGATACCGTGGATTCAAGAAATCTGAAGCCGATCATACGCTATTCATTCTCACAAGTTCCCAAGGTATGGTGGTGGTTTTGATTTATGTAGATGATCTTATCATCTCTGGAGATAATAAGGAAGGTATCAAGGCCACCAAACTCTATCTTAAATCTGTTTTTGACATTAAGGATCTTGGAGAATTAAAGTATTTTCTAGGGATTGAAATTTATCAATTTTCGGAAGGCTTATTTCTATCTCAAAGGAAATACATGCTTGATTTATTGATTGAGATAAGAATGACCGAATGCAAACCAGCTAAAACACCTCTTGATGAAAGCTATAAGGTCAACCGAAAGGGGGAGAAGAATGATGAAGCGTTCACGGACACACAACTTTATCGGAAACTTGTTGGTAAGCTCATTTATCTAACTATATCCAGGCCTGACTTGTGCTTTGCAGTAAATTAAGTGAGCCAACATATGACCAAGTATCATTGGACAATGGTGGAACGGATTCTCAAATATATCAAGGGTAGTTCGGACCAAGGAATTTGGATAGGACGGAATGAGAACTCGGACATTGTGGGGTATTGTGATGCGGATTGGGTCGGAGATAAGAATGATAGAAAGTCAACCACGGAGTATTGTACTTTTGTTGGAGGCAACCTAGTCACTTGGAAGACAAAGAAACAAAAAGTGGTTGCATGCTCTAGTGCCGAGGCGGAATATAGGGCCATGAGAAAGCTAACCGATGAATTGGTATGGTTGCAAGCTCTCCTCCAAGACTTGGGTCAAGAAGCACATGGACCAACTCCAATGCATTGTGACAACCAAGATGCAATTCATATAGCCTCAAATCCGGTTTTTCATGAGAGGACGAAGCTTGTGGAAGTGGATTATCATAAGGTTCGAGAACGCATGGAAGATGGAGTTGTCCTTCCATATTACACACCAAGTGAAGATTAATTGGCAGACATCTTCACTAAAGCTGCAAGTACCAAGGTTTGCAATCACATTTATAGTAAATTTGGTCTTGTAAGTTTGGATCGCCCTTGACTTCATGTTCCCTAACTCGGGTATCGCACACTCTTTTTCCCTCGGCTAAGGTTTTGTCCCATGTGGTTTTCTTTGTCGAGGTTTTTAATGAGGTGAGGTATTCGGGTTTCCAAGCTAAGCATTTCATCTTAATACTTAGCTTGAGGAGGAGTATTAGTCAAGACTATTCATGACCAAGAAAACCCTTGTGCAAAAATAGGGTCGAATGGAGTGAAGTGCATTTTTAGGGTTATATTATCACGGTTGTGCAAAAATAGGGTCAAGAGGATAGAGCCGTTAAAATGAGACCGTTGGGAAGAAGGCGAGTCAAGAAGTGGTCCCAATCCGTAAAAGGGACACTTCTTGACTGTTGAACCAAAAGACAAATGGAGGTTCATGCATTTTTGTCTCTTTGTAAAAGTGGTCCCAAAGTGGTCCACACCACTTTGGACCACCTTCTTCTTTCTCTTTCTCCTTGTATTTTGTCTATAAAAGCATTGTAAAACCTCTTTTATAATTATGAAATGAAGAATGGAAAAACCCCCTAAAAATTCTCTCAAACGATTCTCTCTTTTCTCTCCATAAAATTCTTAAATCTACTCGATTATTTCCGCAAATTCTTTCAAGTACGCCTCCTCTAGATACAATAATATGGAATGTAGAACTTTTCAGCATATTTATAATTAATTAATTTTTGTTTTGTCAACTATCCAATTAGTTTTTAAATCCTCCTCATAAAATTGCAGGTAGGGAGTTTTATTTATGGTGTCTTGAGAATTTGTAAAGTGACTACACAATTGAGCCACCTGTCCTCGACATTTTATAATTAATTGATTTAAGAAGGCTCATAAAATTTGTTTTAAAGAAAAAAAAAAGCTAGTCAATAATAGATGGTCTTTATCCTATTGACATGTTATGATTTTATTCAAGGCAAACGTACTTGTATAACCAAAGATTGAGTTATATTGTCTATATTATATAATAAATTAGTTACTGATCCAAGTAATTATAGTTTAATATTGACAAAAAAAAATCTACAAAAAATTGACTCACAAATTGTTGCTAGAGGAACAATTATAAGGTAAAAGTGAATTCAAATATTTCAAATGAAAGAAAAATATTTTCACCACCAATCACATATATTTGATTAATAAAAAAATGTTTTATCTTCTCAAAAGCGGTCCAATTTTAAATGAGGATTGCATAATTTCTTTGTAGTTCATAACTTCATATACAAACAAAAATATTTTACATTGGAATTTGACCACAAGACCATAAAGTTTTGAAGCAAGCCTCAATATTATTTATACATTTGTAACACCCAAGTAAGATTTTAATATATAAATTTTTGAGTTTTGAAACAAACTCTTCAATATTATAAAATCTTTTAGGTATGAGATGAAAAATAGCCACTTCTCAAGGTTAGACATCATCTTCAGAATCTCCAAATAATTTGAATATCTTTCATTCCATAGTATACATGATATTGCCTGCAACAAGAGTTTGACGGCATAATATAGTGCCAGATTCATACCCAAAATTTATGGAGCCTTGTTCAAAACATAAAAAATGACTATTAAAATAATTGAAAACAAATAAAATTCATGTTGAAAAACCAACATGGTATCATAAACTAAAAAAACAACAAATTAACAACAAACTCATCTTGCAATATTTCTTTACAAAATCATTCATCATAGTTGCATAACTAAAATTTCTAAACATGTTTAATTAAATTGCGTAATTAAATTGTCGAGCAGAGGTGGCCTAGTGGTAGTGGTCACTTTACAAATATTCAAATATCGGAGTTCAATCTAGCTCACGTACAACTGGAAGATTAAAAAGATTTTAGGAAGTGAGTTTTGGCTATGGGTCAAGTTTTGTTGATCCAATTGTTGACAAAAAAACCTATGTTTTTTTCTATCAATAAAATAACCAATCTAATTAGTATTTCTTGTGACATAGTCGATCGTGGTAAAATTTTATCAATTTCAACTTTAAAAAACTTCTTTCAGCTGAAACAAATGAAAACGAAATTATATGCATTAGCCTATATGTAACCATAGGATAATAACCCTAAAATCTCTTCAAAAAATCAAATACTTGTGCCGTCTTTTTTAAATGCTTTAGTATATAATGTCTGCAAACTATCATTGCTTGATGAATATAAATTTTTTGAGCTAAACAAATATCTGAAAAATACCTTTATACTCTTGTAAATTATTCAAATCTTTTTTTTCTCAATTTTATAAACATCCACCTCCAAAAATTGAAAACCCACTCATAACTTGTATCCAAATTTATATTGATTTTCTTTGATACTTTTACTATGATTTTTTTAATCTAAATTTTACAAAACATAATTATACATATGTATGAAAAAGAAATTTGGGGACTATTCAAAAGTTTCATTTATATAGATTAGGTTAAGGATCGTGTAGTGCTGATTAACTCTTCATTATACATTGAGCTCCTACACAATCTTTTTCTTATGTCATGTGAGAAGCAAAACCAACTTTCCCCAAAAGCCATTTACAAAACAATCATTCCTTGTAAACCCATTGTCAAAGACTTGAAGATCATAATAGGTTTTCATAGTTTTTATCTTCATTTGATTTTGTGGATAGTTGAAACATGAATCACAAAGTAAATTCTCTGCCCATGTTATTTGAGGTTTGACATATAATTCTTCATTTGTAAATATTGATCCGTGAGATTAAATCATTAATGAAAATGAACAATGACCTTTCAGATTGCCTTTGGTTCCTCCGCTTCTTCCGTCTCTTTCTCGCTCTCACTGTCACTCTCTTACTCAGCTTCGAATCAAAAGCCTTTGAACAATAAAATCGAAACGTGTCTTTCGTTCTCTGCGCTTTCCATTTGCCTTTTCCGGCGATGGCTCTCCACGCCACTAGTACGTTCTGTTTCTCCGGTCCAAATTTCCGATCAACCACCTTGCCACTCATTTCAAAGCGTCGTATTTCCATCAAAGCTTCTTCTTCTGGACGAACTGTTTCACGATCTAGTCTCAAAGGTTTTGACTTGAAATTTATCTCTTAAGATTTCTGAATCACTTTTTCCCCCCAGATATTCTACTGAAATGTTGAAATTGTAGAATCCAATGTTCGATCTTTAAACCCTAAGAATTGCCTAGAATGCTCACAAATCTACTAGCTGCTTATGAATTTTGCACATTCTTGTATTTTCTAAGATATGATTTCGAAATTCACAAATCCTCTGTCATTAATATCTTGAAATTAATCTCATAATTGTACCCAAATTTGTGCACAAGGCTATATATATGTCTAGTTGCAGGTAAAATTTGCTTCTTTTTTCTGATGGTTAACATGTTTTTGTTTAAAGGAAGAGCTTTTTCTAGTGATGGCTTGACACAAGAGTCTCCTTCTGTGGTATGTTTTGGGGAAATGTTAATCGATTTTGTACCAACGACTAGTGGACTCTCTTTAGCCGAAGCACCAGCTTTCAAAAAGGCTCCAGGTGGTGCACCTGCAAATGTAGCTGTAGGTATTGCTCGGCTTGGCGGTTCTTCAGCTTTCATTGGGAAGGTGAAGGAAAAAACCTTTGTGTTTTCAGCTTTGTAACATTTTAAAGTTCTGCTTTTCTTGATATACTATGGCCAATGTTGTGCACAGGTTGGTGAAGATGAGTTTGGTTATATGCTTGCAAATATTTTGAAAGATAATAATGTGAACAATGAAGGTATGCGTTTTGACCCGGGAGCTAGAACTGCTTTAGCTTTTGTGACTTTGACAAGTGAAGGTGAAAGGGAGTTCATGTTCTATCGAAATCCTAGTGCCGACATGCTTTTACAAGAATCTGAGCTTGATTTTGATTTGATTAAAAAGGTAACTGGTTGATAACTTAATTGTGCTCGATCTTCTGTTCTCTCTGTTCATTTCATACATACAGTAATCTCATCTGATAGCATTATATCTATCTTGTCTCTGCATCAAATCCTATTAAAGTGTTAGCCTGGTGTAGCATGTGGTAATAACATGTCAGTTTCAGTTTCCGTTGGCTAACGAAAGTTTAATCGGTTGCTGCTATTTCTCATTCCATTTTGGAAGGCGAAAATATTCCATTATGGTTCAATAAGTCTTATCACAGAACCATGCAAGTCTGCCCACATAGCTGCAGCGAAGGCTGCTAAGGATGCTGGTGTTATCCTTTCCTATGATCCAAATCTTAGGCTTCCGTTGTGGCCTTCCCCAGACAACGCTAGGGAAGAAATACTGAGCATTTGGGAAACTGCTGATATCATAAAGGTTATTTGTATATAAATGTACATATTGTTATATTTATGTATATCTTTCCCATTTCGTTCTCAACTAAACATGTTGTCTCTGTCTAATATGAAAACTTCAAGATAAGCGAAGATGAAATCGTCTTTCTAACAAAAGGAGAAGATCCATACGATGATAATGTCGTTCAGAAGTTGTTCCATCCAAAGCTGAAACTACTCCTTGTCACTGAAGGCCCTGAAGGCTGTCGGTACTACACTAAGGTGTGAAAAGTCATTCTCCTTTAATACTTACACTTATCCAATGCATATCGTGCTCAATACTACGAATCATTAGTAAAGGGTGGCTGTTTCACAGATTGATATAGCAATGTGATCATACCACTTAAAAATCTGTCCAATTTACAGGATTTTAGTGGGAGAGTGCATGGATTGAAGGTGGATGTAGTGGACACAACAGGTGCTGGGGATGCATTTGTTGCGGGAATACTATCACAACTAGCCCGTGATCTCTCCCTGCTTCAGGTTACTTGTTTCATTTCTCATTTAAGCTAGATGTAGCAAAGTGTAGCGGCGGTGAGTTGGTTAGAGGGCAATTAGTGAGCGCTAGATTCATTGAAGAGAGATAGTGGAAGGTGGTGGATTTTGCTGAGTATTTAGTTTCATCAATAGGAATAAGAACAGCAGTGTCATAGCTTTGTTCTTAATAGAGTTTATCCAAATTTTAATGCTTATGACCACACTATATATACGCATATCTGTAAAATACCAAGTTGTTTATAACAGGATGAAGCACGACTGAGAGAGGCTCTATTGTTTGCAAATGCTTGCGGGGCCTTAACTGTTAAAGAGAGAGGCGCAATCCCGGCACTTCCCACCAAAGAAGCTGTACTCGAGGCTCTACAGAAAGTTGTCGTCTGACATTTAGGAAACCACCAATATGAGAGACACTTTGTACGCAGCTGATTTGGTTTTCACCAGTCTGCATTTTGTTGCTGTATAATAGATGTATGTACTTTCCATTGTTTGTATGCTAGTAGATGTAGACATTTGAGCCTTTAAAGTAAATGTTAGTTCATGACAAGACTGAATATGCACTAGAACTTGGTCTTATGGTCATGTTCTTGTCCTATGACTCGGTCTACAGACTCTTAATCTTCCGAACTTCTGAGGGCCGCTGCACGAAATCTCTCCCAATTAAAAATGAATAAACCTCTTAGGTCGCAATGAACAAATTTACTCACGAAAATAATACAGGATAAGTCCTTGACCACAAAATTTTTTTTGGGAAACAAAGTACAAAATAAAGGGCACAAGATAAAAGATGGTGCAAAATTAGGAACAAGAAAAGAGCCGTTGGGATCTTTCAAAATGAGAACCGTTGGAGAAAAAGAAGGTCAAGAAGTGGTCTCAATCCAACAAAGAGACACTTTTTAACCGTTGGGACAAAGGACAAAAGTGGTCACAAAACCACTTTGTCTTCTTGTAAAAGTGATCCCAAAGTGGTCCACACCACTTTTGGGACCGCCTTCTCTTTGCTTGATTCTTGTATTTTTCGTATAAATTTGTAACCTCTGTTACGTTATAATGTTAATGAAAAAAACGATGGGATAAACTCTCTGTTTTCTCTACGAATTCTCTCTTGATCCTCAATTTATTTTCATAAACATTACTTATTTCCGTAAATTCTTACATGGTATGAGAGCTTTGTTCGTTCTTGGTATGTTTTTGAGGGTATTTTACAATTGCTCTATTCTCTCTTCGTTTTTCTCTTGTTTTTCGCGATTGATCCGTACGAATCTCCATTGTTGTACGGACAAATACTCAATTTAAAAAGAAAACCGCCTTTTGACTATATAAACACCAAAAGCTTCAATATTTGGTGTAGAAACAAGTCAAAGCCTCAAGTTTTCTCAACAAATCTCCGGAACCTTTCCAAATCTGCTTGGTTTCTCGGAGAAGATGGATTTTAACCATGGAAAATCTCCTATTGTTTCGGTTACTCTAAAAGGGGTTAACTATCTTCTTTGGGCCAGAATTTTGAAGACAACAATCTGTACTAGAAGGGGTTTTTGGAGCCATATTGTGAAGGATAAACCACCAACGAAACCTCTCTCAAGTGACGGTGAAGATGAAGACTATATTGAGGAGGATGATGAATGGTTCCAAACCGATCAAGCTGTAAAATCTATCATTCAAAGCTCATTGGATCCTCCAATACTTGAAGCATAATCATATTGTGAAACGGCAAAGGATCTATGGGAGACCTTGAAAAAGGTCTATGGGAATGTCTCCAATTTGACAAGAGTGTTGAGGTAAAGAAAGCTCTTGCAAATCTTCTCCAAGAAGAAATGGAGTTCACGGACAAGTTGGTGTGTGATCATTGCAAGAAGAAGGGTCTTTCCAAGGAGAAGTGCTGGCTTCTTCATCCTCATTTCAAACCCACAAAGTTCAAAGACTCCAAGGCCAATGTGTCTCATGGAGTTTCAGAAGACTATGAGTCCATATCGGGTACAGTGATCAGCTCTTCTTCAAAAGAACAAGAACGTCCATCAGCAGCCGCTTCCTCCTTTAGTGGAGACACTATGAAGAAGTCGGACCTTGATGCCCTTATCAATTCTCTTAAATCTTTAAGGGATTCCGGTATTTTCTATTACACTCAAACTTTATTTAAACCGCTCTTTATTGACTATGAAGCTTCTCACCATATGATTAGTGATAAGAATCTAATTTGCAATATTGAGCCAGCCATTGGAAGTGTTGTAATAGCAAATGGAAATAAGATATCGGTTAGTGGAGTAGGGAATCTAGACTTGTTTGGTAAAAAGTCTAGGGCTTTCTACTTACCAAAATTTACCTCAAATCTCTTATCAGTTAGAAGGATTGTTATGGATATGAATTGTTATGCTATATTTGGACCTAATGGTGTGCAATTTCAGGATATTGAGACCGGAAGCTTGCTTGGACAAGGAAAAGTGAAAAACGGACTTTATGTTCTTGAAGATCCTAAGTTTTTATCTCGGTTTAATAGTGATAGCTTGGTTGTTTCTAGTTCGGATGTTTGGAGCCCTAGTAATATTGTTTGGCATGCTAGAATTGGACATCCTCATTTCCGTGCTATGAAACTCATGTTACCTAATTATGTGTTTGACAATATTGATTGTGAAGCTTGCATTTTGGGTAACCATTGCAAGTAGGCTTATCCTATTTTTTCTACTATCTATGAAAATTGTTTTGATCTTATGCATTCGAATGTTTGGACTTCCCCTTGCTCGTCTAGAGATCACCATAAATACATTATTACATTCATATATGAGAAATCGAAATATACATGGATAACCCTTATGCCATCAAAAGATAGAGTCTTTAATGCCTTTAAAATTTTTGAGAATTACATATCTAATCATTTTAACTCAAAATTGAAGGTACGAAGAACGGATAATGAGGGAGAATACATGAGTAATTCATTCCAAGAGCACTTAACAAAGCAAGGGATCCTATATCAAACAAGTTGTCCATATAACTCGCAGCAAAATGGGGTTGCGAAAAGGAAAAATAGACACCTAATGGAAGTTACAAGGTCTATGATGTTTCACATGAATGTCCCTAAGAGGTTTTGGGGAGATGCGGTCATAACGGCGTGTTATCTCATTAATCAGACTCCAACAAAAATACTTCAAGATGTATCTCCATATAAGGTACTAAACAAAACTGAACCTCCTTTGAGTCACTTATGGGTGTTTGGTTGTGTTTATTTTGTCTTAGTATCCGGAGAACTTAGGAACAAACTCGAGGCTAAAAGTACAAAGTGTATGTTCCTCGGCTATTCGTCTACACAAAAGGATACAAATGCTATGATCCTGAAACTAGGAGGGTTCTTGTGTCCCCGGATGTGAAGTTCATTGAGAATCAAGGGTTCTATGACAAGAGGAATTGGGAAGATCTACAAGATCTCTCTGAACCGTCCTTGGATAGGGCTGCCTCCCTAAAATTCCTTCTTGATCGTCTAGGAATGACGGATCCCTCTTCACAACCTCCAAATAATTCAACAACTAGCAACATATCCAGGGAGATGAATTCCCCGGGAGTCACTTCTCGGGTCTCGAATGACCCGAGTGCTCCTAACTCTCCAAGACCGGCAAACGATGCCAATCCGGAGTATCTACCTCCTGGACCTGAACCGGCTGCTCCCAGTGGAACCAACAGCCCAATCCGGAGCACAACCTCTTTGAAGGAGCACCCGCAATCGTCCAAGGGTGTATTAGAACAATCAAGCCACGGTTCATCCGATTTCGAAGAGTTTTTTGGTTGACCTTCTACCTTCCACATTTCAAGCCTTCCTTGGTAAGATTGAGAAGGACCAAGTCCCTCAAAGCTACAATGAGGTTAAAGAAATCAAGGAATGGATGGCTGCAGTTGATGATGAAATCCAAGCAATGGAGAGGAACCACACTTGGATAGAAACGGATTTGCCTCCGGGAAAGAATGCCATGACCTCTAAATGGGTGTTCACCATCAAATGCAAGAGTGATGGGACGGTTGAGAGATACAAAGCAAGACTTGTTTCCCGAGGCTTTACCCAAACCTATGGAGTTGACTATATCGACACATTTTCCCCGCTGGCTAAGCTTCATACGGTAAGGGTCATTCTTTCTTTAGCTACTAACCTATCTTGGGAATTATGGCAGATGGATGTGAAAAATACCTTCCTTCAAGGAGAACTTGATGTGGAAGTGTACATGTTTCCATCGCCCGGTCTAAAAACCGAAGTCACTCTCGGGAAGGTTCTACGACTTCGCAAAGCCATATATGGCTTGAAGCAATCTCCGAGGGCTTGGTACCATAAGCTGAGCTTTACTCTCCGAGATCGTGGGTTCAAGAAATCCGAAACCGATCATATGCTCTTTACCCTTATGAGTTCTCAAGGTATTGTGGTGTTATTGATTTACGTCGATGATCTTATCATCTCTGGTGATGATAAGAAAGACATCAAGACCACCAAACTCTACCTTAAATCTGTTTTTTATATTAAGGATCTTGGGGAACTAAGATTTTTTTTAGGGATTGAAATTTGTCGATCGTCGGACGGCTTATTTCTATCCCAACGAAAATACATGCTTGATTTGCTTAATGAGACAGGAATGACTGATTGCAAACTGGCCAAAACACCTCTCGAGAAGAGCTACAAGGTCAACCGAAAGGGGGAGAAGGATGATGAAGCATTTGCGGATGCACAACTCTATCGGCGACTTGTTGGTAAGCTAATATATCTTACTATATCACGACCTGACTTGTATTTTGCAGTAAATCAAGTTAGTCAACACATGCAAACCCCAAAAAAGTATCATTGGAAAATGGTGGAACGGATCCTTAAGTACATCAAAGGAAGTTCGGACCAAGAAATTTGGATGGGAGGAAATGAAAGCTCAGATATTGTGGGGTATTGTGATACGGATTGGGCTGGAGATCGGAATAATGTAAAGTCTACCACAGGGTATTGTACATTTGTTGGATGCAACCTAGTCCCTTGGAAGACAAAGAAGCAAAAGGTGGTGGCATGCTCTAGTGCTGAAGCGGAGTATAGGGCTATGAGAAGGTTGACCGACGAATTGGTGTGGCTAAGATCCCTCCTCAAAGACTTGGGCCAAGAAGCAAAGGAACCAACTCTAATGCATTGTGATAACCAAGCTGCAATTCACATAGCATCCAATCCCGTCTTTCATGAAAGGACAAAGCATGTGGAAGTCGATTGTCACAAAGTTCGAGAACGCATGGAAGATGGAGTTGTTCTACCATACTACACACCAAGTGAAGATCAATTGGTGGATATCTTCACCAAAGTCGCAAGTACCAAGATTTGCAATCACATTTATGTTAAACTTGGTCTTGTGAGCCTTGATCGCCCTTGACTTCATTGTCCCCAACTCGAGTGCCACATACTCTTTTTCCCTTGGCTAAGGTTTTATCCCAAGTGGTTTTCCTTGTCAAGGTTTTTAATGAGGTGTGGTGTTCGGGTTTCCAAGCTAAGCATTCCTTCCTAATGCTTAGCTTGAAGGGGAGTATTAATCAAGTCTATCCTGACAAAGAAAACTTTTGTGCAAAAAGAGGGCCGAAGGAAACAAAGTGCAAAATAAGGGGCACAAGATAAAAGATGGTGCAAAATTAGGGACAAGAAAAGAGCCGTTGGGGTCTTTCAAAATGAGAACCGTTGGAGAAAAAAGAAGGTCAAGAAGTGGTCTCAATCCAAGAAAGGGACACTTCTTGACCGTTGGGACAAAGGAAAAAAGTGGTCCCAAAACCACTTTGTCTTCTTGTAAAAATGGTCCTAAAGTGGTTCACACCACTTTTGGGACCACCTTCTCTTTGCTTCATTCTTGTATTTTCCTATAAATTTGTAACATCTGTTACATTATAATGTTAATGAAAAAAACGATGGATAAACTCTCCCTTTTCTCTACGAATTCTCTCTTGATCCTCAATTTATTCTCATAAACATTACTTATATTTCTATAAATTCTTACAAATACAAGTTTACAAGCCCATTTTTATGATCAAGTTATGTGATTAGGTTTAGCAAGTAGTCATATAAATTATGAGAATCATTGTAAGACATATGGAGTTGCCTTTGCAACTCTCTTCCTTCCAATTTATGAAATCTATTCTACAAATCAGTTTGATCTTAAGACAATCTAAAGTTTTTTTCTTCTTTTATATTTCTTGAATATAATACTCAATGAGCTATTTCTATTTTCTATCTCAATAAAGTTGAATCAATGGCTGTTTTGAGATTGTCTACAGAAAATCCTTTTGCTAAACTCAATTTCTTCTTTTATTTATGTAAGTTATGACCAGACCGGAAGAACAAAATCTAAACAGTGTCTTAATGCAAACATTTACATTAATATCTACACTTACCATCTGATTTTGTTTCTTACAAAAGATTATTGTCTTCACTTTCTGTTACTCCAACCATGGCAAGCGCAAGATGACTCTTCATCTCGGATTTTGTCCGCTGCAATTGCGGATAACAGTCTATCTTAGCTTCCTCCCTTCACCGCCTTTAAGGATTGAAAGAATCTCCTTCATCCCCGGTCTTCTTGATTCCTCAGCGATGACACAGGCTTCTGCAGCTTGAATCATACGCTCCATCGAATCTCTGTGATTTCTTGTACATTTCAGCAGTGGGTCAAGTAAATCCTCTATAGCTTCCTTCCCTCTATGCAACAATGGTTTTGCCTGCAAGAATGTCAAAATGGAATCAGACAAATCAAATGCTTTAAACTGCACTTGACCAGCCCTGTTTTGTCAGAAATACAGATTCTGGTACATAAGTTTAAACCGTGTACAGTTTACTGTGGTGGAATCAGAATCTGTAGCTTAATAGAGCTTGCGCTAAACCAGAACGGATCAACTGGGAAGCCTGAATGGAAAGGTCATTTATTGGTTATAAATTAGGATTGCCTATCTATTTTTAGAAAAGGGGAGCTTGTGGAATTCAAGTGGTACAACTACCAAAGTCAATGGGTTGGTTTACTAGTAGTTGTCAAAGATTAAAACTTACCCAAAGTACCAAATTTTCTTCACCAGATGGTCTTCTAGTTTCAATTGGCTTTCGACCTGTTATTAGCTCAAGCAACACGACTCCAAACGCGTAAACATCAGTCTTGTCAGATATCTTGCCGTGTTGGAAATACTCCGGAGCTAGATAACTGTAAGAAGTTTCCAAGTTATTGTAAACTTTTAGATCTATATGATTAATTTAATGACATTAAAAGGTTTTCAAGTTCAATACCCGAAAGTTCCTTTCACAGCCTTACAGAGGAATGAACGGAAGGTGCAGCCGTCCAAGTCGCTAACCCAAAATCACACAACTGAAAGAAAAAGAAAAGGAATTGCTGATTATACAGAATAAGCTTATAGTGATAAATTAACAAAGAGCGATCCAAATCTCTTTACCTTTGGCTTTTTGGTTGAGGAAAGAAGAATGTTGGAGGGTTTGATGTCTCTATGGACAACGCATTGCTCAGTACCGTTATGTAAATAAGCTATGGCATCTGCAATGCCTAAGGCGACCATGTACCTTGTTGACCAAGGCAAACACATGGGGGTCTTCTTACCCTTCTTCGTCTTCTTGTCTAATTCGTAAAACGAACAAAAACCTTGAATCTATGCAAAGATTTCAATTCAACTGAAAGGAGATAGATTGAGGTGTAGTTACCGTGACCAAAAATCTAATTTGTTGTGTTCATATATGACAAAAAAAAACTCAAAACACAATAACACAAAAGAAAACCCAAGACAATAGATGATAACGCCACAATCAAAGCATGAATCATACGATATTGGTCGAAAAATTATCCAAATTCAATTCGATTATCCAATTAACTCTCAAATAATCCATACGTGAATCATAACAGATTTCTCAAATTAATCAATAATAATTTATTATTCCAAACTCAAAATTAAGGAAAAAATCGCAACATTAAGAAAAAAAATTTGAACTTGTAGATTATTATATTATTCCTAAATTTGAAATCATAGTATATCACACCATAAATCGGAACATTAACATATAAATCCAACCAAATTTGTACAAAATCACAAAACAATAAAATCAGAAAATTAATTCAAATGTAATAGATTAAAACTAATGATTAAGTAAGTTTTATGCTAAAAGAAGTCGTGGCTAATCCTAAACATGAATTAAACAAAGTTTATATATACCCTAATCTAAGGAAAAATTGAAAATTTGAGACAATTTGGAAATTAAATCACATGATTAAGGCTATGTTGTAGAAGGTGAGTTTCGCCTGAGATTTGTTTGAAATAGGCGGAGAGGCGGCTTCTCGAAATCGGTGATTTCGTGCTGCATTTAAGTCCACGTGTCCACACCTTGCTATGAACTTTCCGTGTACCAAAAATATGTTGCCGCCTAGTTTTTCCTCCTATTCCCCGTTGGCTTCCGTTAGAATCCGTCGGTCAAGTTTTTTTTTTGAAATAAAAATTTTGATTAATGATAATTTATAAAACTATAATACAATTGTATTATGGATCATTATACACGATTAAACAGATCAAATAGATATTTCAAAGTCTTAGTTTTATAAATTAAACAAATTATTACTTAGAATCCGAAGCAAAGTCTTCGGACACCGAGTTAGAATTTGATGGAGAATTAGCACTAAACTCTCCAATATCTTCGTTAGAGTCATCATGGACCATAGCATCGGGTTGTTTGGTCATATCTACACAAAGAACAATACCGAGTGAAATCTCAAGCGGTCCAGTTATCCCTGGTGTAGTTTGCTACATATGACCATGGTCCGAAGCTCCGAAGAGCCTTCCTCATGGGTATATGGATGCCACCGTTATCCACATATTTCTTCTGTTCGAGAGTTGTGGATAAGAAAGATAACAAACTTGGTTTGCTTGTGACGCAAGTATAAAATGATCATATTTATGAAGTTTTCGTCTAGAGATAATAGATGTCACACCGAACTCATTAACACACACACTAGTGCCTAAAACATGATCATACCAGTCGTAGTAGTAAACAATACACTTCAAGTCTAGAAGTCCATGATAACGGACCTCCAGTATCTCTCGTAGCACACCATAGTATAGTGTGTCAATAGACTTAGACGAAACATTGTAATCAGAAGTTGGTCTCGTCATGCCTTCTCTCAGAATTTTGAAGGCATAACCGCGAGTGCAGTACATTGAATATGAATTTGTGACTGCCAGAGGACCCATCACAACCTCTTGTAACCATGTCGAAAATGTTTTACCAAATGACATAATATTCATAACCAACATAGGAAGTTATAAAATCTTAATGAGAGTATTAAAGACTATGTAGACAATTTAAATATTAATTTCAAACTACTTACATAAAATTGTAACCATTCAGTGAACTCATCCTCTTTTATTCTTCGCCAGAGTGGTGAGGATAAGCAGATCTTATTTGTGCCATCTATTGACTATTATTAACACAAATACCATATATATATATATATATATATTAATTATGTGATTTATTAAAATTTTAAGAAGGATATCTCAATTGCAATTATAATAACTCACCGCTCTAGCTCGACAATCTCGTCGTAGTTATTCGCAACATACATGTGCATAATCGTTGCATAACCACATGACAAGCATGACTCTTCATCCTAATAAATTTTCCTTCCGAACTATCAACGCAATTGCGGAGATTTGATGCGTAGCCATCATGGAATTTGACATCATATTTTATCCAATCAAAAAATATTTCCTATTAAATAACATGTTAGGCTAAATTATTTAAAATAAACAGATAAATTATGTTATTTTAAACGTAAAACGTTATCCTATCACAAATTTCTAGTAAGTCTAATATATATTTCAGATTGTCTTTTTTTTTCCTTGCACATTCATGATAGTATTTATTAAATTCTCAAAGAAATGTTTCTCAATATGCATGACGTCTAAACAATGACGTAGTAGGTGATTTTTCCAATACGACAGTTTCCAAAAAATACTTTTCTTGTGCCAGTTGGGATATTCTCCGACACCATCAACAAGACAATGACCACTTCCACCACAATACACACTTCACTCAGCACCAAAATCTCAAAGTTGGGTTAATATTGATGGACCATCTGGTTCGAGAGGTGGACCATACATCACTTTCCTATTTTTCGTAAACAGTGTTTTGCTATTTTGGTATGGATGATCTGTATGAAGAAATCATCGATGGTAGTCAAACCAAGATGTCTTCCTTCTATGTTTTAGCTGGAACGCTTCCGTCTTATCCTAACACCATGGACATGACAGCCTACCATGTGTTGTCCACCTTGACAACATTTCATTAGCAGGGAAATCACTAAATAGTCCACATAAGAACTGCTTTCATCTTAAAATTTCTCCCACATGAAACATGAAACACAACAACGCCACACTCCCATAATTGATTCAACTCGTAAATCAGTGGCTTTAAAAATACATCAAGTGATCTTCGAGGATGATCTGGTCCTAGAACAAGGGCTGTTTAAAATAAGTACATTGACTTAATACACAACGATGGTGATAAATTATATGGTGTAACAACCACTGGCAAATTGAATATTGATTCCCGTGTTTCCCAAATGAACTAAACCCATATATACATAACTCGAGATGTACATTCCTATTTTCACCAGAAATATCTGGATAAATAGACTGAAAATATTTCCATGTCTTAGCATATGTAGGGTGTGCTATCTCCTCATGTGAATTATGTTCGCTATGCCATCTCATTGCAGCCGTTGTACGCTCTGTTTGATATAACATCTTTAACATATCTGCCACAGGTAAATACCACATCCTCTTATATGGGACCCGAGATCTACCACTTGTTTCCAGGAACCGAGGTTTATGACAGAAACGACATCGCAATGCTTATGAATTCGCTCTCCAATAAATCATACAATTATCGATACATAAATTTATCATCTCATATGATAATCCAAAGCCTGCAACCAATTTTGAACCTCCGTGTAAGAACCTAGGGCAATATTAACTTTTTGGAGACTCCTCTTAAATAATTTCGCAATCGCAGCAATGTAACTCTCGGCTAAATTGTAATTTGTCTTGATATTCATCTAGTCAGTTGTAGTTGATAACGAATATATGTGATTGTCACACCCACTATACAAAGATTTCTTCGTTGCTCCAACATATTATAAAATCTTTGTGTTTCGAGATTTGATTATTCTCCTCTGTTTATTCCCTCCTCAAAGGCTGGAATATTCTCTCTAAATGCATCGTTCACCATATGAAATGTATCAACATTGTTTTCGACCTCCACAGTAGATTCCACACCTAAACCACCTTCTCTAGGTTCACTACTACTACCAACATTACCCATAAATTCATCTGTTTCATAAACATTCGATTCCACACCTAAACAAACCTCAATATGTTCACTAGTACTAGCAAAGTTAACCATATATGCATCCTCTCCATGGGAGTACCATACTTTATACCCATAACTAAATTATCTACTATAAAGATGAAACCAGACTTGTTTTACAGAAATAAATCTCATATTTTGGCATTTTGGACAAGGGCAATACATCTTACATGTTTATCGAGTCATGCTTTGATTTCCGGTGAACACTATAAATTGTTTGAGTCCTTCTGCATAATATGTAGTAAGTAACCCTGTTTGTGGGTGAATTCTTTCTTGATTCATCCATGAACGAAAACATATATTTGAGATTTTGCTTTCTATTGTTTGTTTTGAGTAAAGATGGTGAAAATAAAATGGATCATGTGTGTATATACTATAAGTTTCTTACTGTTTCTCACCGTTACTGACCATTATATCCCCTTTCTATTACAAATGAAATTGACATATGAAGAACGTGGATTTTAATTATACCGATTAACCGTCAAAATGGTCAGAATCGCAAAGAAATTTCTAACCACTACCAGTTCGAAGGAAACGGTATGAAATTTCCGGCTGTTTCTGACGATATTTACAATATTTTCCCGTCGCTTTCGGTTGATTTTTGGTCAGAAATGACCGACCAATTGTTCCCGTTTCCAACCACAATTCTTGTAATATCAGAGATCAACCAGAAAAATAACTTTTAAGTATTATACATGTCATAAGGTTAAATAGTAAACGAAAAACACTTGTGAGAATAGTAGTGATTGAGGTTTGAGACTGAATAGCATACTACCATTCTCACAAGATTTTTGTTCACTATTCAATCACCCTCATGCAGGCAATGCAAAGTGATTTGAGAAATGATGAGAAGAGAAACTTAAAGAAGAAATCATGGTGTGGTTTGCAAGAGAGGGAGAGTGTGTGGTAGGTAATAGTGGCATAGTTTATAGTCTAAGGCAAACTCGAGTACCCAATAACTTGAAATATAAAGATGTAAACACAAATCATTTATAGTTGCTAACTAATCTTGAGTATCATCTAAGATTCGTTTTGCATTTGTAATTTCTATGAAGTTGTTAATTCATTTCACTAATTATGTTAAGACGCTTTTACGTTCACACATTACATGCTGATTGCTAAATGAATTTGGGCTTTTTTAATATGTTTGGGCTTTGTTGAAATGTATCTTGTCGTTGCATAGGTTGTAAACTAGGTATGAATTATTCCCTACTATATGTTTTTTCTTGAACAAAGTAATAGTATTAACTAATTATGACGTTAAAAATAATTATTTTAAGATATAATGTAAGATATAATCAGCATGATGTACGTAATTTAATTAGTACTTTTATCTATTAATTATGGAAGAAAATCTTAAAATTAGATTTTTTAAATTAATATTTAACCAAAAAAACTTAATATCATTGTATTTTAACGACAATAACCTGAAATGCTTGAATACTTGTTTGGGAACTATTTCTGATAATATTGTTACTTTAAAACTTCATAATATGAATTTATTTTTTTGGGCTTACAGGAATTGAACTTCATAATAGGAATTAGAGCTAATAATGGGTGACCCTTTGCAAACTTTTAATACGATTTTCTTTGAGTAAAAATACAACAAGGTTAGACTAATATTATGGACTATATTACTCATAAGTCGACGTGTCGGCAAGAGAAATGAAAGTAAGAAGCAGCTTCCTCAAAAAATAATATGAATCATCGAAAAAAAGAGTTTAAGAAAATAAAATAAAAACTGAAATCGAAACAAATGATATATAAATTAGAGAAAATACAAATAAGAATCAAAAAGGACGTGTAGATTAGCGGAAAATACGGCGATGCTTTTGCTTTTATGTTTTATTGCTTCTGCTAATTAATTATATTTTAGGGTTATAAAGTCTGAGTCCATTAATTTCACCTTACTGCCAGCTAACAATCCCAATGAATTACTCATAAATCTTTAGTTACATTTCTTTCATTTTCTATAATTTCTTTTTTTTTGTAAAAGATAATGATGTTATATGATTTGAGATCCATACTTTGCCCCGACATCTAGATTTTTTTCAGTAACATTTTCTTTATTAATTCATAATATATAGTTTTGAAAATGTCTTTTTCTTACAGTGGTTAATTTTTCATATATAGCAATTATCCATGAGTTTCAATGCCAAACAACCCCCCCCCCCCCCCCCCCCCCCCCCAAATAATGTATAAATATCAGTATTATTTTAAAACAAACCTCTTTACTATAAGTTTATAAAATTGGGATCAGTGTTATTTATGGTGTAAATTAAATTTCTTTATTGAAGACTAATGCTTTTTCGTAATAACATATATTTCATTATAAATTTTACAAATTAATAATGATTTATAAATGGTTGTAATACAAATATCACACATTTATATGCGTAATCTAAAATGTTACATTATTTTCAACAAATTATTTAAGTAACAATTATTAAAAACATAGTTTTCAATAGATAATTTTAAAAACTACAAATTTGTAACATAAATTTGTATATAACATGTTTATTATAAACTAATATTTTTAATCATAAAGTTTGTCAAATAACTCAATTTTTATGTAGCAACCCGATTAAATAAGTTACAAATACCTTATGACCATAGTACAAATCTTATACCACGTTATCAAATTTTCGAGCCACTAATTTTTTTTAGTAGACTTTAGTTCCTAATTTTGGTTCATCGGAGTTCAACGAATTGAAATGAAAAGAAACTTGAAACTGAGTAGTTCTTACGTACCATAGTTTTTTGGTAAAACTGAAATTTGACTACCCTAAATGTTATATATGATAATTATTTTATGTTATTAATAATTCTATATTTAAATTAATTGAAAAACTAAAAAAACGTAGTAAAACTTGTCGGTTAGATAAAAATATCATAGATTTTACGACACAAAAGAAAACTATAACTTCTAAAAAGTTTTGTGGTAAATTTTTTTTAGTAGGATACTAAGACAATGCCTCGAAAATAACAAAACAGTTGCAGTAATTTCGTTAGTTATAACCCTTTAACAAAAAAAAATTCTGGATTATACCTACGTTTTAGGCATGCAACTTTGCTATCGTTTTTCTAGTTAAGGTAAATGTACATAAAATATAGTTTAGCTAGAATTCTATGTATTCATGACTTCGAAGATTCAAACTGATTAAACATGTAGGTTTGATCTAATGCCAGCTTCTTTATATATTTTCTCAAATCAGTTTATAAAATTCAGTAAGTTAAATAACTAAAACAAATCTTGAAAATACGTCACTAGCCTTAATAAAATATTAGACAAAACCACTTATATAAACCTTTATCATAACCTAACTACACAAAACCATTGTCTCTCTTTTCTTACCAATAGATATCCTTAACGCCACTTCTCATCAACAAAAACAAACACAAAATTCTTACCAAAAACAAAACACTCATCAAACTTATAATTAGTGTCTAATGGCACTCGTTAATGACCATCCTAATGAGTCTACTTACATGGCAAACCAAATTCATCCTCTTCTGAAGATCTTTCCTCTCAGGAATTGGATCAGCCTGAGATAGCTTATACCGGAGAAGGAGGAGGTGGTTCGGCATCGAGCAGTAGCACCATGAATTCAGACCATCAACAGAATCAAGGGTTTGTGTTTTACCCATCCGGTGAAGATCACAACTCTTTGATGGATTTCAATGGATCATCATTTCTTAACTCGATCATCAAGATAATTTTCCTCCTTCGGCCATAAGCTGCGGTGGTAGTAGCGGTGGTGGTGGCGGTTTTTCTTTCTTGGAAGGCAATAACATGAGCTTACCGGCTTCACAAATTGGAATCAACAACATATGGATATTATTAGCCCCTAGATCCACTGAAACTCCACAAGGTCATCATAAAGATTGGTTATATTCTGAATCTACAGTTGTAACCACCGGTTCTGGACTTGACTCTATGTCACCTAAAGCCACTGGAATCAAACGTTCTCACACGGTAAAACGTCATAAACTTTAATTTGTATTATACATATAGTTAAAATTAAGATCAGTCATTGAAAGAAAATTTACATGTATTCTATTTGAATTATGGATTTATAGGGAGAGAGTACTCAACCCGCAAAGAAGTCGAGTAACGGAAAGGCCAAACCTAAGTCAACAACGTCTTCACCTAAAGATCCACAAAGCTAGCAGCCAAGGTTTGCTTTCTTGACATTTCTTTTGTATAGAGAGGCACTTGCATATTATGTTAAATATCCACACTTGAAAAAACCGAGATCTCTAACATGATTGACATTTTCATTCATTACAATCATATTTTTTGATATGTTAACTCATAATTTAGTAATATGTTACTTTCTTCAGAACCGTAGAGAAAGGATAAGTGAACGTCTCAAGATATTGCAGGAACTTGTTCCCAATGGCACCAAGGTTGTACTAACATATCCATACTTATTATAGATTTTCTAAAATTTGATTATTCTGATAATTAATGATATGTGTTTCATTCTTTCTAGGTTGATTTAGTGACGATGTTAGAGAAGGCTATAAGTTATGTGAAGTTTCTTCAAGTACAAGTGAAGGTATATTAATTATGACAAACATCCTTCAAGAATGATTTATCTTAGTACATATAATTATATGTTGGGCAAAAATAAAGTAACATAATTGATATAATCTAATGTTTTTAATTTAGGTGCTTGCGACCGATGAATTTTGGCCAGCACAAGGAGGAAAAGCTCCTGACATTTCTCAAGTTAAAGACGCCATTGATGTAATCCTCTCCTCATCACAACGAGACAGGAATTCGAATCAGATCACTAATTAATGAAGAGGTGTATCATTAATTATATAATTAATCGAACATTAATTACGTACGTTGTAATAATATCGGGGAAAACAATGATTTTCTCGATCAATTCCACGTTAGTTTTTAATATTCTGATCGAAAGATTATGTAAACGTTATAATTATGTGAAAATCGACGAGTTCTTAATAACGAAGAGAAGCCGAGAGACATATTGAAATCACCGATGATCAGTCTGATTTTGGGTCCACACGAGGATGGAATCTTTAACTAGTAAATAAGTAAGTAATAATATACATGAAATTATTTGTCTTTTTTTCTTTAATTTAAGTATTTTGTATCTTTATATACAGTCAACAAAATACAGATCTTGTAATGGAATGTAAACTCCACGAAATGAGTAATAAAATTCCGCACTTTTGGATTTTGCTGAGCTTTCAGTTTCACAGAATCTTTTTGTTTTGGTCACCTTTCTAATATATTTGAACATTACCTCAGGCTTTGTCATGTTTTAAAACATGCCCAAAATTACAACTAATAATACTATTTAATAACAGTAATTATTCAGTATATAAAAAAAACTTATTCTTTTAAAATAAGTATAAAATGGAAAAAAAGACACAAAAGATATCTTCAAAACATTATGTAAACTGTAATAGAAATATGAAATATATAGAATCATATTCTGGATGTTAGTGATTGACTAACTTCCTGATGAAATTTATTACTTTTTTTGAATCATTTAGTATTATACAGAGATTTTTACTATTTTTAATCATTAGTATTGTACAGAGATTTTACTATTGGTCGAATCCATCGATCCAAAAATTTCCAGTACTTATTATGTAAAATTGTGTGTCAAAAGTTAGTAATCAACAAAATTTTTCATATGTCGAATTTTATTATATAAAGTTGAATCTTCAAAATTAGTAATCAAATCCTATTATAAAGTTAGGTTTCAAAAGTTAGTAATAAACATAATTTTTCTACGTGTCGAATTAAATGATACAAAATTTTGCAGTATCCTATTATATAATATTGAGTTTCAAAAGTTAGTAATCAACAAAAAATTTCAACAAATTGAATCTTATTATATTTTATTATATTAAATCTAGTTTTAAAAATTAGTAATTAACGAATATATTCCATATATAGAATTTTATTATATAATATCTGATTTTTAAAGTTAATGATCCAAAAAACGTACAAATTTTCAAAATGTTATTCTAAATATATATTAAGTATTATTTAATAAAATTAAACGCTTGCATCGCACTAATTTATATCTTATAACTTATAATTAAGGAAATGGGGTAACTGATGATTTAGCAATGTCCATAATATTTATAGCTTACTAATTAAGTAATTTGAGACGAAAAATGGCTTTATGAAAATAAAAACCAAAAGGAACTACATTAAGTCCGATTGGGGACTAGGGCTGTTCAATTTAGTAAAATTGAACCAACTAAACTGATCTGAACTGAAAAAGTAATATGGTTTTTTTTTTGTTAAACTATACATCTGTATGAATACAATATTGCATATGATTTAGTAGTAAACCGATTAAATCAATCAAACCGAACAAAACAGATTATTTAGAATATTATAAATAATATACATATAGATATATATTAATTATATTAGAATGATATACACGTAAAATATTCATGACATATAATTATATGTAATGATCTAATTTTAATATAGTAGTAGAGTAAAATAGTTAAACATATAATATAGTATTTAACTTATTATTAATAAGTTTCAGATTGTTAGTTTAGTTATGATCTATTTACTTAAAACAACTTTCCTTTTGTGCCTACCAAAGTTTTTGCATGAAAAATTTACAAATAGTTTTTATATGTAACTAACATTATTAATTCTTATGTCTGCTTATAAAAAAATAATTCTTGTATTAAATTTTTAGTGGTTTTTTTATTTATAAATTTATAAACACAGTTAGTAAATTATAAATATGAAATAATGTAAAAAACCCACAAAATTTAATTCAACAAAACAAATTTATAGTTTTTGGTATAAAACTGACTAAATCGAAAACCAAGACTATTCAAACCTAACAAAACCATTATATATGGTTTAAAAATGGTAGATATTTTTTATAAATAAAAAAAACTGTATAAACAAAAACCGAAACCCAACAAAAATCCAGATTGAACATCTCTTAGAAAAACACTATTTAGAACAACCGTTTGAGAAAAGAAATAAACATTTAAAAGAAAGTTGTTTACAAACGACCGATTAAAATTGAGGATTTACAGAACAAATATCATAACAAAAGTTGTTTTAAGATCAACATTGATTGATAATATTGTAGTAGTTGAATAGGGTAATGAGATAAAATTACTATGTAAAATTTGATTTAGATAATTATTCTAAAATTATGCAATAACACTTTGACATTCTTAATATAAAATAAATATATATAGATTACAGTTATTATTTTTAAATAATATTTTCATATTAGTAAATAATTATTTCTTTAACGTAATACATTGTATCATTTATATATAATCTGCTCATAAAATATCTACAATTTGGTTATAAATGATTTTTTATATATGTTCTAGATTTTTCTATTTCATTGAAAAAGTAAAACAACAATATTGTATATGTGAACTTTTGTTTTTTTGGGGAAACTTCTCGTATGATTCAAAAACTATGGTTTGGTAAGCATTCAAACCCTAATATTTACTTTGCAAATGATGATTTTAATTTTTTTTGCGTTCTTATTCTTTCTTTTTCTTACTTTACCAATAAAACCCTAGATATAGTAGTATTCAAAAGTAAAAATAGAGAAGCATACACAAAGTAAATAATTAATTTAACCCAAAGATTTGAAGAAACAAAAAAACACTCTCTCTCTTTTCCT
>JAKUCM010005557.1:0-29567 GCA_023374145.1 Lepidium sativum
GATGAAAAAGGGGAAGGTTGTTATGACAGCTAACTACAAGAACACCTTATATTTCTTAAACGTGAGAGCAAAGATACCAGAATGCAATGTAGTGAAAGAATCAAAGTGCTTAATGGATAATTGGCATAGTAGACTTGGCCATATGAGTAGCCGCAATATGCAAGCATTGGTCAAGAAAGGTTTTATTCATGTGGATTTGCCGAAAGATTTCAGGAATTGCGAACCTTGCATATTTGGAAAATCACACATAATTTCTTTCAACAAAGGGTCATATATTTCAAGAGGGCCTCTAGACTATGTTCACTCAGATCTTTGCGGTTCACCGAATGTGACACCGAGTCTTGCTAAGAGTCAATACTACATGTCTTTTATAGATGACTTTACAAGAAAGGTGTGGGTGTATTCTTAAAAATAAAGGATGAAGCTTACAGCAGGTTCATTGAATGGAAGACTCTCACATAAAATCAGAGTGGAAGAAAGTTGAAAGGGTTAAGGACAGACAATGGTTTGGAATATTGCAACAGAGTATTTGATGATTACTGCAAGGATAATGGCATTTTAAGGCACAAAACATGTCTCTATACTCCACAACAGAATGGAGTTGCAGAAAGGCTAAACAGGACTATACTAGAAAAGGTGAGAAGTTTTCTAAGTGAGATATGATTATCAGAAGCATACTGGGCAGAAGCTACCTCTACTGTGGTATATATTTTGAATAGAACTCCTTCGAAATCTATTGACTACCAAATTGCAGAACAGCTATGGTCAGGAAGAGAGCTAGATTACTCATACATGAAACATTTTGGGTGTTTGACATATTTTCATATTGATCAGGGAAAGCTGAAGCCCAGAGCTAAGAAAGGAGTTTTTTTAGGATATCCACAAGGTGTGAAAGGGTATAGAATTTGGAGTTTGGAAGATAAGAAATGTTTTGTAAGCAGGGATGTTATATTTAATGAAGTAGTGGTACATAAGAACATTGACAAATCTACTACTAATGATCTTCAAAGTGCTGAGGATTGTAAAGCTAGAAGGGTCACTTTCTTATTACCAGAAGAAGAGGTAGAACATACTACAGAGTCTGGTGGTTCAATTGCAAGTGCAGATCAGGATTTAGAAACCTCTGGCTTTACTCAGAGTAGTGTTAATGATCAATAGGATCAAGAAGATCATGAAGAAATAGAATCCTATAATGACTACTTGCTAGCTAGAGACAGAGATAGAAGAATCACCAGAAAGCCAAGCAGATTCATAGAAGCAAATGTGGCAATGTATGCTTTGAATATGTCTCAAATGATGGATGAAGAAGAACCAAGAACCTATGAGGAAGCTATGGCTAGCAAACACAGAGATATGTGGATAGAAGCAATGAAAGATGAGATGGGTTCTTTAAGAAAAAGTCGGACTTGGGAGATTGTACCAATAATAGAAGGACAGAGAACGACTGGTTACAAATGGGTATTCAAGTTGAAGCCGGGAATTCCAGAGGTAGAGAAACCAAGATTTAAAGCAAGGCTAGTTGCAAAAGGTTTTAAGCAGATAGAAGGAATTGATTATAATGAGGTTTTCTCTCTGATGGTTAAGCATATTACTATAAGGCTGACACTATCAATGGTGGTTAATCAGAATATGGAATTGGAGCAAATGGACGTAAAGACCAGCTTTTCTACATGGAAATATTGATGAAAAGACTTATATGGATCAACCAGAAGGATTTTCAGAAGGAGATGGAGTTTGTTTGCTGAGAAAATCATTGTATGGTTTGAAACAATCTTCAAGACAATGGAATTTAAGGTTTGATCAATTCATCAGGTCTAAAGGGTACGTCAAGAGTGAATTTGATAGCTGTGTTTATCTGAAGAAGTATGCAGAAGGAAGCTACATATTTCTGTTACTATATGTGGATGATATGTTGTTGGCAGAAAAGGATATGTCATAAATTCAGAGGCTTAAGAAGAATTTGAGTAGTGAATTTGAAATGAAGGACCTTGGGGCAGCAAAAATGATTTTGGGTATGGATATCATAAGAGACAGAAAGACTAATGTTTTAAAGCTTCTCAAAAGTTCTACATTGAAAAGATTTTGAAAGTTTTTAACATGGTGGATTCTAAAGTTGTTTAGACCCCCTTAGGGAGCCATTTCAAGTTCAAATCTACCAATGAAGATGAAAAAGAAAATGTGGAGAAACAGATGAAGAAGGTACCTTACTGCAGTGCGGTTGGTAGCATTATGTACGCCATGGTTGGGTCTCGTCTTGATCTAGCTTACTTAGTTGGAACGGTCAGCTGCTTCATGAGTTGTCCTAGCATTGAACATTGGGAAGGTGTTAAATGGATACTCAGATATCTAAATTACTCAAAGGATTTATGTCTAACTTTTACGAAATCAAAAAAATTTGAAGTTAAGGGATACTGCGATAGAGATTACGCTGCTGACATGGATAGAAGACCATCCATCACCGATTATGTGTTCCATGTTGGTGGGAATACAGTGAGCTGGAAGTCAGGCCTGCAAAACATAGTAGCTTTGTCAACTACAGAAGCAGAATATATGGCGTTAGTTGAGGCATGCAAGGAAGCCATATGGCTAAAGGAATTACCTCTGAGTTCGGCTTCTCTCAGGACCATGTCGAGATTGGATCTGACTCTCAGAGCGCCATTTGCTTGGCGAAGAACAATGTTTTCCACGAAAGAACGAAACACATGGCCATAAGAATGAGTTTTGTTAGAGATCTATTAGAAGACAAAATAATCAAGATAGATAAAGTTAAAACGTCAGAGAATCCAGCAGATGTACTTACCAAATCGGTGCCGATTTGCAAGTTCAAAGAGGCACTAAATTTTCTCGGGATTATCTAATGCATGCATGTTTCTCAGAATGAGAAGCATCAGGTTCTTTTGACGGTGAAGTTGAAAGGTCTTCGGTGGTTGAATCGGAGGAACCAAAGAGTCGGAAAGGTCTTCGGTGGTTGTTTCAGAGAACCGAAGAGTCGGAAAGGTCTTCGGTGGTTGTTTCGGAGAATCCAAAGAGTCGGAAAGGTCTTCGATGGTTGTTTCGGAGGAACCAAAGAGTCGGAAAGATCTTCGGTGGATGATTCGGAGAAACCGAAGAGTCCGAAAGATCTTCGGTGGTTGAATCGGAGGAACTGAATAGTCGCCTTCTTTGGTGTTTGGATCTACGAGGATTCGACAAAGGGAGTAACCGAGGAGTCGTCTCTTCCGATGGTTAGATCCGGTGGATCCTTGAGAAAGGGAGAAACCGAGGAGTTGTTTCCTTTCTCCTCGGCGTTTTAGTCGAAGAAATCTTTGACGGTATAAACGAAGATGGTTTTCTGGTGATTTTTTGAGGAAGGATTGTGAATATTTCTGGTTTTCTTTTACCGAAAAGGAGATTCTCAAAAGAAAAATAAAAGAGATTCTTGTTTTTTGGGCGAGAGGAACGAGAGAAAAAATCGCACAAGGTAGAAGGAGAGAAGAGAAGAATGTGGAAATGAAAGGTCTCTCGGGGTAGAGTGAAGACCCTAGCTTCCGCGTGTGTTAAAGGCCAAAAAGTTAAATGGGCCCATTAAGAATTTGGTCCATCAGATGACCCAAGTCCGAGATGGAGTATGTTTTGGACCAAAGCGTTCTTGGGCTATGAGTAATTCTCTTTATTATTGGGCATGTATTTTGTTTTGGCCCTTTATGATCTTCTTTTGTCTTCTTCACTTTGTCTGCAATTTTGCAGAGTCAAAGCTGAGCAAGCATGCCAAAGACAAGGATGTTTGAAGAGACAAAAGAGGACTAATGATGAAGAAGACCATGACATCAACTAAAATAGATATCCTTTTTATGTTGTAGTTGATATATACCTTCTTCTATTCTCTTGTGTTGTAAGCTTGAACAATTTGTAAGAGGTGAACTCTCTCTCTGTAAATCGCCGAGCTAAGGGAACCAAAGTGAGTTTAATTTGCTCACCGAGACGTACTGTGATCACTTCTTGACCACATGAACTCGTAATTCTCCTCTTGCATCTACAAACAACGAACGAACACACTTAACTTGTGGTACAAGTAAGAGAACAAGAGTAAGATAATTACAACAATATACTTTCTTTTACTATTTCAAATAATAATTTAGTGTACGTTTAGCCATTCTTATATGTTATCACTTGAGTTTATTGGTTCCAATGTTGGACTTTGACGTGGGAATAGAAGGAAACTCGGGATTACGATTAAATGGGTAAATTCTTGAGGCAATGTTCTTATTTTTTGTTACAAGACATGTCTCAGTGTCCAGGTTCATCGATTGCTTATTCTTTATGTTTTGTGTAATTAATAAGTTAACCTTGTCAAATCTTTATTCATCAACTATTAACGAAAGGATTAGTGGTATACCAGTTCAATGAGTATTATCATTATAATTATAATAGTTAGTAATCGAATAATTTATTTCTTAAATATTCTCTAGACTTTGTGCGGTCAAACAAAAAAGTGAAAGTTCTTGTCAATTTGGTTGTTATCAAAAGTTTGATTCTCTCCTACGACAAATAATAGACTAAAAAATTCTTTTTAGGAAATGTAGTTCAAAGTTTAAGATATGAATTAGGTTTTGTCTATATGTTGATAAAAAATAAAAAGAGAAGAATCTTTAAAATAGCAATGAAGAATTTCATCGAAGTTTTTATATTTTTCTTGCAGTATGAGAGTCTCAATCTAGTACGTAAGACTTACACTGCAATCATTGAAAAGAGTTGTTCCGGTCTATGCAACGAAATTAATTACCTCTTATCATTGGAAATTCAAAGTATTCACCAAAATAGATACGACACATCGGTGTTTTCTTTGTTGTTTTACGTTACATAAAGTAATTGTCAAGACTATGCGTAACGAAGATGGCTTAAAATCACGAGAGACATATCGATCTTGCTTTTTCTAGTTGGTTAAAATTTTGAATTAGAACAAGAGAGACAAGTTGCTTTAAAGCTGGAACCAAATTAAATTGCCCTTTTTCCATTTAGTTACTTCTTTTCTTTCTTTAAGCTTGGTTTGATAGTTGAAAATGTAATTAAGGAAATATATGTCAATAGACTCATAATAATTCGAAATTGTGGAATTTGAATAATTGAAAAAGGCGATTCCTTAGGTCATTATAAATTATTAAAATCTATAAAAACCGCTGAGTCATTCGACAGTTTTATTATTTTCCATCAAAATAAGTTATACATAAAATTTCTTCTTCAAGTTATACACACAACGTTCACATGGCATTGACATGCATGTTTGACTTTATAATATAAATACCAACATAAAGAAAATGAACTGATCAAATTTTAAAGGCAGACAAAAGACAAAAGACAAGAGAGAGAGAGAGATAAAAGAGATGTTGATAAAGAGAATAAAGGTATGTATAGAGATAATGAAGATAGGAATGGAGTGGATAGTGGTGGTGGGTGAAGCCATAAAAGACTTCTTAAGCCACTCTCCACAGCCTTCTCCGGTCCTCCTCCGCCATGGCTTTTACTCCCATGTTCCTTCTCCTTACAGTATTGGCTATCTTCCCTGACCTTCTTCTTCATTCTTCCCACCGAATTGATTGGACTTGGAAATACTCGAATCAAGATAAGTTCTCAACCACCTCTACTCGGTTCTCATGTATCATTTCATGTAAAAATTATTACTTTCTTGTACATTTATTCACATTTCACCTCAAATTATCTCCGTATCTGTCTTTATTATTCCAAATAATTATTAGACTTAGTTAACGTGTAGCCATTCTTATACGTTATCACTTAAGTTTTATTCGACTTCTTGGGTACGTTCCCCATGTTGACATTTGACGTACAAATAGAAATATTCTTACAAAAGTTAATTTTCAGAAAGAAAAAAATAATGAAAATAATTTTAGAATAAGAGCAAATAACTCATAGTTTAGTGGCAGGCGATAAGTCTACATAAGGCGACTTATTTGCACAATCAGGAATCAAGTCTCCCCGTCTACATTATGTAGGAATTTGACTATTGTGCTGGCCAAATGTGGCCCAATATAATTTGCCGTTGACAAAAATAAAAATAATTTGTAACTCTGGTATCAAAAGTTCGAATTTTCACTTTTATAATGTGGTAGACTAAAACAAATATTAGAAAATAGATTTTAGAATATTTAATATGTTTGATAAGATAATGTTTTATTTGTTATTAGTTGAGTTTATGTAATCGCACAATTTACGTGATAGAATTTAGATATAAAATATTAGATGAAGACATATTTTAATATCGGTGCAATCGATTCGTCATTTTCAATAAGTATCAACTAACTAATCCACGGCGAGGCGCCAGCTGACCAAAAGAAAAACAAATCCACCGACTGACTTTCAAATGCTTATAAACGAGCCTAAAAGTCAACATACCACTAACTTGGGACTACTATATGAGCTTAATGATATTATGATTGAGTAGTGGACTAATTCAATAGTTTAACAAGTATTAAATTTGATTATTTTTTCCTTAATAATCATAAGTACAAGCTAAAAGAAACTAGTGAGATCATAACAAACCTATTAGTCAAATTTCTAAATAATCATTTTATTATCTTTATATATAATTTTAACATGCTAACTTTTATCGTATAACATTAGCAAAATCATTTTTTAGAAACAAAAATGATATATGAAAGTTTGATAAAGTTTAATCACACAAAAATCACATGTAATTACTAGAAATTAGAAAATAAATAAAAAAAGCATTCCACTCAGATAATTTAAGTAGACACCATATGATAAATTTAAATTTTACTTTATTTTAATTAAAAAACTTAAGTTATTGATAAATCTGGTTAATACAATGGTTAATTGTCGAAAAATATTCCAAAATTGTGTAATGCACAGATTTAATAATGGAAAATCTGTCAAAAAATTCTAACTTTTCACAAATCGCTAATAGAACACAAATTTTTGAGCCGACAAAAAAACATTCAATTTTATTTAATTATGTGTTTCCAATTAAATATAATATTTTCTGTTGACTTACCAAAATAAAGACATCACTAAAATAAGATAACGAAATAATTTGATGCGGTTTGTCGTTTTACAGTTTTTGAAAGGAAAGAAATATCATTTCTTAGATATGAACTCAAGACTAATAACTGTTTCAGGTGAATATCTAACATAATTGTTTTTATAGTGTATTTATTAAATGGTAAGTTTCAAAATATATTTTTATAAGAAACTAAGGAATATCCAAATTTAATATATATATATATATATATATATATATATGATATTTTGAATAATACCATATTTTTTACGAATTTAAAACTCAAATTTTCTCAATATTTACATATATATATATATATATATGCATATTTCTACTTTTGTTATCATTCTAAATAATAAGTCTCAATAAAAAAATATAACTACTACGGTTAATTAATCACAATCATTTATTGGCTTAAACTATAATTTTTTGGCCAATTTCCCATTTAGTATTTGTCTATGTGCTGCTTAATCATGAGTAATTTTGTGAATCTCCACCAAATTATGGTGATTAATGAAATTAAACTAAAATATTTATTGCAAAAAGCAACACCCTTACCTTGTTTTTTTTGCTACGTTTACAGATCAATACTACCAGCTAAATCAAACTTCCAAGCAAAAAAACCTTTGGAAATGTATTTATAGCAGAATAAAATAAAATTCCTAATCTCTTCCCTGCTTTCAATCTTTGGTTTCCTGATTTTAACAAACTCTCAAGATCCAGACAACAGAGAAGCAACGCACAAGTGGGAGAGACTTACCATAAGTAGCAGCCTAGTGAAAGAGACAATATCTACAAAGAAAACTAGATCGAATTCAAGTCTCGTGCTACGAAAAGAAACCAGAAATAAAACCACTCTGATTCTTATTATATCAGGCAGAGGGAACTGAGGTAGATATCACCACATATGATAGGTACTGAAGACCTTCCTGAATCTTTGTGATAGCTGTGGCTTGGTCAGAGCGAAGACTATCGTTGAAGGTGCTTGCTTTTTCCTGCATGGATGATGTTTTCTGAAGATCTTCTTTGGAGTCAGCTGCAGCAACTCCTTTAATTGCAGATGAGTATGTTTCAAATACATCTGATATACCTGCAATGTGGACAACAAGCGTATTTGGAAACTGTCACTATTCCTTTAGTGTTCTCGAGTTTCACATCATAGCACTCTCTGTCTTAGTCCCAAAATTAAAAGCCAACATAGATCAGGCAAGATAAAACTCCAACTATAGTGAAATTTAAGTCGGTAAGGTGTGTATTTGTAGTTGAAGAAAATGTTTTTTTTTTCCCAGGTTATCTAGTCGAAGTAATGTTGCTTCTACCTTTTACTCTTACAAATGGAATGAGAAACTATCCTCAAACAAGATGATTTTTGCAACCTAGTAAAACTCTGTAAGAAATGCAATAGAGCATTTATAAGCCAATGTAAGTTGAATAATAGTGGACCAACCTGTTACAAAACTGTTAGACACTGCTTCAACATATGCAGCCATTGATTCTGCCTTGCTTTTAATCAGCTTAGCTTTTTCAGTAGGATCTTCTGGCCACTCGATTTTCAAGGCCTCTGTGTCATCATCCTGAACTTTGTTGGCATGAGATATCATGGACTTACCGAGAATGAGCAGATGAGTGACTGCAAAACAAGACATCTCTGAAAGTCTCTGCAGAAAAAGACTTCATCTTAGTTGATGGGTTTTTCAACTAAAATGGAAATATATTTGTGGTAGTAGTATTTAACATCTTCAATATTCAAGAGAAATAAAAAGGGGGAATTATTCGCACATGAATCCCTTCTGAGTGGAGAGATTCAAGTCTGCCACCAGTTCGCTGGATCATATCATTTACGTTTACTCCTGCTAGAGCGTTTGTGAACCTGGAAAACAGAAGTGGCAAGCAAATGAAAAACATGTTAAAGAAATTTAATTTATACACATTATCACTTTATGTTAACATGAGGAACCCGTTGACGAAAGGGACCATGGTTTATACTTTTACGAAGATACCAAGTTTCTAATTTTCACCTTCTATATTATCATATAGAGGATTGCATTTGGTTATTGATATGGAGAGACAACAACTGATTCTTATGACATTGCTGGACATTAAAGAGTCGTATTTTGGGAATAAAAAAAATACAGACAAAGGAGACTGATGGAGAAAATTAATATGCAGAATCTAAGATGGAAAGGGAACCAGTCATAATTACCCAGCAGCCATATCAGCAGCTTTGGTGACACTTGAGTTATGCAGATTCTTCATATCATCATCATTACCTTCTGTTTTGATATCAATTTTCTTCCCTTTGTCAGACTCTGCTTTACTTCCACTCATTTCATCAGTGAAGCTGAACAGTTGCTGGATCTGTTTGAGCTTCCCCTCATACAAGGCTTTCTGATCTGGTGAAAATTTCACCTTTCTCCGGTTGAACAACAGGGTATAGTGGCTTGCCAATGCTTCCAGTTCCTGAAATCACCATGCATCAAAGAAATTGAGGGAAAACAAAATCGATTATCCAAACATGTACAGAGATAAGTGGTTTACCTCAAGCTGCTCAGGACCACCATAAATGTAAAAGCATCGATCAAATGTCACGTCCTCATGTACTTGATCCACCCCATTCTTGTCTCCAAGCCCCGTCTCTGTAATCAGTAAATCCATGGTCTCCTTTCCCACAAATTCAAGTACTTGCATTCCTTTAGCAGTTAATGCTTTTCCCGTCTGCAGATCAGATATGTGGGCTAAAATGACATGTTAAGCTAAGAAAGATAACACAAACATCACAAACCTCCAATAGAGACGGTGCATTAGATGCAGCTTCCCCAGACGCAGGACCTTGCTGGACACTGTTTTCAAGCCTACAAGAGAATCATTGGAGTATTCATAACTTGATGTTCTTCCTAAGTGAAACGGGCTGCACTGACGACAGACATGACCTCTGGGTTCATTAAGTCACCGCAGTTTCACCAGTGGTCAGCAAATTTGATTTTTATATTCAGGAAATAACATATATAGCTTGCCAAACATTTTATTGCTAATGAACCAGAAAAGGCACGATAATTTACAAAAAGAAGAATCTATTGAAATACAGAAAATAAACATGTTCATTGTGTTACGTGTCAACAAAGTATTCGTTGCTTTGACCCTCAGACCCTTGTTCTGTGCAAAATCGGAATTCTAAACAATTATGGTAATTTATTTCAGGTGCACACTTTCCTTAAAATTTATGGACCATTGAAATTGATAAATCCTCTAAATTGAAAAACACCATCCGAAGGACAGGGTATAAGTATAGACTCAGTGGTGTTAACCAAATTAGTTTAGGAAGATGTAGTTGGCACAAAGCTAAGATTAGAGCTTTCAGTAAAACGAAGAAAAATGAAAGGAACATACTTTTGCACAAAACTTGAGCCTCCTTTTAACGCATTTCCAAATGCTTGCCACGCTCCAGAGGTGAAACTCTCAACTGAATCATCGAAGACCTTCAAACCCTGGAAGATAAAAGATTGAGATGTAAAGTCTAACGCATAAGCAAATAAAGAATAATGATTAAAGCCAATGACAAACAACCAGAGAAACATATGGCAGGAACAAAGGTCTATGTAGGAAAGACCACTAGGCATTTACGATACTATCACCATGGACAACAGCTTGCATAAAAGAAGCAACAAAACTTGCCTGGCTAAGAAATGACTCTTCACTTGCACCCTCCAATTTCTTGAGAGCTGCCTTCTTTAACTTTGAATTCTCATCATCACTATCCTGCTCTGCATCAGGGTCTTCAGTTTTCTCTTGTTCCTTGGCAGAAGATTCAGAGTCTTCATCCACTTCCCCCATATCTGCAATACTTTTGGCTGCTTTCTCTGCCACTGCTGCAGCCTACAGTATGGGGTCAAATCAAGGATCATTATTCACAAAGATAGTGAATGCTTAAATTAGTAAACGAATCCGGATCAAAGCGTGCTTCAAGATACAAAATTTTCCTAAACAAAAAGACCTCATACCAGAATCTTACAAAAAATAACGTACATTGTTCTTCTAAAGGAAGATGAAATACATAGAAAACATAACTATAGACATTATTGCGTAATCCCATATGATAAATTCTCATAGCACGAAATTAATTTTGGTTGTACAGACCCAAATCTACTGTAGGCACGAATAATTCACCCCCAAAAAAAGAAACTAAAAATGCAAACTTCGAGTGAACAACAATACCATAAATGCGTCATCATTTGTTACCATAAGCTTTGGATCCGATATCTAAAGCATTCTCTGAGAACATTAATCATTAAAAGTGAGTCAAATTGGAGTAGGAAACATACATTACGAGATATCTCTTCTGCAGCTTTTTGAAGATCCGACAGCACAGAGAAGCCAGAAAACCCCCAGCCCCATCCACCGGTTTCCTTTGGTGGCGCCTCCGCATTTGCTACTGTCAATTTCTCAATCTTAGCCTCTTCTCCTTGAACCGGTTCTTCTTTAACTGGGGATGATTTTTCCTCGAGCATTTGTTTCTCTTCCTCCATGGTCGTTAGCAATTTCGGGATCAATTTAGTTTCCAAAAATCGGAGTTACCAGAAATGAAATGAGCAATTAGGGTTCGGAAGATGTCGAATGAATGAAATCGCATCAAGGTTTCGAATCAAAACTGAACTGCAGTTAGCTGCACGCACTTAAAAGACTTAGACCGGATAATCATGCTTATGCTTCGTCGTGCAGCAAACACATCGTTTACAAATACTACACCGTTTTAGAATTTTCTGACTCACTTTTAAAGCATTAAATAATTCGGCCCAATAGTTTTATTTTTAGGCCCAACGGTCCAACAGTCTATCAGTAGATTGAGGCCCTATCTACGTCTTCCTTAAGTGATTTGTAATTTTCATTTCACCTAAGGAAAAAATGACAAATCTGTATAGATTAATCTAGGAGGAGACCATCGTTAATGGTATTAACACACAAGAGAAGAAGCATAATAACTCTTTTCTTTTAAAAACGTTTAAATTCGTTTATGGACCAAAAAGATGTTATTGATGTTACTACACAGACTTTGTATTTTTATTGTAAGGGAGTTGATGCGCCACTATGATACATTGTCCTCTTTCTCCTCGTTTCTTCTGTCTTCTTCAATCTTGTTATCTTCCTTTTTTTCTTCACGATGAGTATCATTTATCGATTTCTCCCTGTTTCTAATATTAGTAGCCTTGGAACATTGGTGGTGGTGGCGATGCGTACTGGTGGCCGATGAATTCTGGAACGATGAATTCTTCACTTGGAGGTGGTGATTTTACTGTCGGTGTTGTTTCTTGTGGTGGAGTGTTGACCGGTGTTTGTGTTGGTGGTGAGATTTTCCTTGGTGGGAAATGCGGAGGAGGAGAGGTGGGTGGTGGAGAGAATACTGGTGGTGGTGGTGACTTTACGGGTGGCGGTGGTGGAGGGGAGTATACTGGTGGTGGTGGGGAATAGACCGGTGGTGGTGGAGAATGTACCGGCGGTGGTGGTGAATGGACTGGTGGAGGAGGAGAATGTACCGGTGGTGGTGGTGAATGGACTGGTGGCGGAGGAGAGTGTACCGGTGGTGGTGGTGTATAAACTGGTGGCGGTGGAGAATGTACCGGTGGGGGTGGAGAATGGACTTGTGGTGGAGGCGGTGGGGAATAAAGTGGTGGTGGAGGTGAATGGACTGGTGGCGGTGGAGAATGTACCGGTGGTGGGGGAGGGTATACTGGTGGTGGTGGCGGTGGAGAGTATACCGGTGGAGGTGGTGAGTGAACCGGTGGTGGAGGTGGGCTGCGCCGGAACTTTACTGGAGATTGATCATATGGGTCATTTGGTTGTGGCTTATGGACCGGCAGTGGAGGTGAAAGGACTGGTGGTGGGAGCGGTGGAGAATATACCGGCGGTGGTGGTGAATGGACAGGTGGTGAGGAAGAAGGAGAAAACACCGGGCGATGTGGTTGTTGTGGTGGAGGCGGGCTACGTCTGAACTTAACAGGAGATTGATCATGTGGGTCATTTTGTTGTGGTGACTCTTTTGGTGGCTGTGGTTTTGAAACCGACCTACTTGGCACAGGGATTGAGGGCTTCGATGGTGTACCGTGGCTAGAACCACCAGCACACTTGTCCTTACTACAATCCACAGGACGGCTAATCACGACCTCACATTCCTTAGCCGACCGCTGCCTAGGCCGATCTGGCAAACAGTTACGCGTATCATCCAATGCGATCTCTTTACGACTACCTGGTACACACGAATCACCTTGTCCATTGAAGTAATTTTCAGCATAAGTCAAGTTAACCAGTTTAGGTAACTTGCAGATATTCTCTGGCACAAATCCAGTGAGTTTATTCCCAGAGATATCAAACTCTTCAACACCAGTAAGTCCCACAAAGCTTGGTGGTAAAACGCCAGTGAAGGAGTTCATGCTTGCATCAAACACATTCACATTGGATAGCTTTCCAATCTCTGCTGGGAAACAACCTCCGAGATCATTGTCCATAAAGATGATCTCATTGAGATTCTTCATGTTTCCAATACTTTTGGGGATACATCCGGTGAATTTGTTGTGAGCGAAGGTCACAACAGTAGCTGGAGAATCTCCAAGAGTTTCAGGAATTGTTAAAGTGAATCTGTTGTTGTTTAAGAAAATGGCGTCCAGATCCTTCTCAAATAGAGCAGGAGGGACTTTGCCTTCAAAATCGTTGAATCTAAGGTCAATGTACTTAACTGCAGGCCATGAGAGGACAACCGTAGGGAAAGAACCAACAAAACGGTTGTTGCTAACATCAAACTCGTGCATTAGCGTCAACTTCTCGAAACTCTTAGGAATGATACCACAGAATCGGTTCGAATTCAAATGGAACACAGCCACATCGGTCATCAAACCAAGCTCAGCTGGTAAATGTCCCGCGATATCTGCACCATTCAAATCTACACCAGCTACAACTGCAACATTATGATCATCAAGAGCTGGTGCACAAAACACACCTGTGTAATTGCACACATGTGGTCCATGCCAGTTTCCTGTGGTGTTAAACGGGTCAGAGAACACCGCTTTTTTCCATGCTTGGAGAGCAATATAAGCTCTCTTAAGCCTATGGTTTACAAATGTCACCTTCAGATCAACCTCATACTCAATATCTTCAGGAAGTTCGCCATTTTCAGGCAATGTCAAGAGCTGTCTCCGTGCAATAAACGAGGCTTCTGCATCGGTGAGTGCTAAAACAACAGATGAGAAACAGAAGAAAGAAAAAAATAAGAGAAAGCAGCCAAAGGGAAAGAAAGAAATTGGAGGTTTAGTCATGGCTCTGAACAAAACCTCGGAAAAGACCCAAGGCTGCTTATAGATATGGGCATAGAAGAATTCGATGAACACAACCGAAAGGGTTATTATTAATAATGCCTATCGATTTTGCACATCTGCATCACCAAACATCTGTTTTGCCTATTTAGTTTTTTTTTTCCAAGGATTTTGCTTCACATTCGGAGAACAAACATTAACAAGAATAGAAAATCTCTCTGTAAACCAAAACAGGTGTAATACTATAATAAGCACATGACATCAAAACAAACTGATCGTTCCCTAACATCACGCAACGACAGCCACAATTTTAATGGCAACATGATCATATCTAACAGAGAGAATGATTACAAAGTTGTAAGCAAAACCAAGAACTATATTTATATACATAACTGTAAACAAAACATAAGTCTCTCTTCAGTCGGTTTCGTGGTCAGGAGCGTGAGAGAACCAAGCAGGAGTAGTTCCTTTAGTTCTAAGCAACCTTGTGAAAGCAGAATCAGGCATTTTAGATTTCTCTTCTTCTTCCAATTCTTCTTCAGATTTTGGTAAACCATCAGGAATATGAATATGTAGTTTGATTGATTTCTCTTTATCTGCTACCTCTAAACTATTCTTAGTTTTGTTGTGTTTATCCATTGAAGCAACACCATGTAAACATCCTATAAGTGATTTCACACCACCTGTTTGCAAGATTAAATTCTCAACTTCTTCCTTTGGCTTCTCTCTCTGCAATCACACAAAAACAATACGTAAATCATTCAAGTCACTAATTACTAAACCTCAACTAAAGTATAAGAACATAGAATTACTTCGAGATCTTTGAGCTCAAAGTAAGCTCTCCAACAACTGTAAGAATCATCACCTTCAAGCGTTGAACAGTAATCTGAAATCAAAATCAAACCATCTCTCAGAGATCTAAACAATATTTAAAACACAGGGAAAAAATCAAACTCTCATCAACGAGATCACACAGAAATGAAAAGATCGAGACTTGTTCGTCTATACATCAAAAACAAAGCGTAAATATACCTGAGAGTTCAGTCTCAGCTTTCTCAATTAATGGCGGATCTTGAAGAATACGATCAAACTTTCCACGGCTAAAGAGCCCAAGCTTAGGGACGTCTCTAGTGCTTGAACACCGAACCACAAAGAGGGATCTCACCGGAAAACAAGATGTAGACAACGGTGCAACGAACTTGGTGTCGTTGAAGTCTACAGGAAGATGAAACGACTTCAAAGTCACCGACTTTATCATCTCTACTAAAAAATTATCAAATTTAACCAAAAAACTAAATAAGAAGAAGCAAGAAAGTTAGGATCTTTTGATGAACTTAGAAAGTATCTGAAGCAGAGAGGAGTGAAGTGGATAAGGATTCAGGATATTTTATTTTATAGAGATGAACAAAGTTACACTGATAGTGATTGATAAAAAGAAAAAATTATTTTCATTATAGATAAGATTACATTCTGAAATTATTTATCACTTTTCAATACGGCCCACAGATAAAGCCGTTGATTTTAATTTTTATGTTATATTAAGATAAGATTATTACGAAATATCTAAAATTGGCATATAGTAACGTTGTCTTTGACCGTTAACGCCGCCGTTAATTATATATCAGATATATTTTCAAAAACATCACGGACACACACGGCCCAATAAACTGACCCAATTGAAATTTTATTGGGCCCAATAATTTGAATTGGCCCAGTAAATTTTAAATTCTAATTTAGTATGTGAACAAAAAAAACGTATATACATAAACTTTCCAATTATAAGCAGACAAAACGACATCGTATTAGTTCTTGCGAAGCCTTGAGCAATTGTCTTCGCAGTCTGAAAAAAAAAACAAAAAGATTCCACGCAAAAAAAAAAAGATCCAGATAAGTGAAGGAACGAAGAATCCACCATGTTTGATCATAACTGTTGATTCAAATCTTAATGATTGTTTTCTCAGCTTCAGTTCAATTTCTAGCATTTCGATTTTAACATAGTAGTTAGGGTTTTCCAGAAATTCAAATTCTCTCTGTTGTCTTTGTAAGAAGCTCAAATTGGATCAAATTTCGTGACGATTTGGTTGGTTTATTCGCTGGATTGGTCTCCAATTTCTGCGTTTTTTCTTTCTTCTAAGAAGAAGAAAAGACAGCGACGATGAAGGCGATGGAGAATATACAGGATCTGATCGAAGAGGCCAAAGTACGGACCGTATGGTGGGGCTTGTGCATCTTCTCCGTCACCTACTTCTTGACCCGTATGTCAATTCTGAACCTTTTTCTCTTCGATTTGGCAGTTCATGCATTCCTTTTTCATTTCTGATTTCCTATTTTAGATACTAAATTCTGTAATGTCCTCGCTTTTCCTTATATTTCCAGTTTGATATGTCGTGAAGCTGCTATTTTACACGTTTAGGATGTCTTTAAGATCAGTTCGTAATATAAATTCACTTTACTTAGAACGAAGACGGCACTAAAACAATTAGTCTAGGGTGAATAGTTACTCTGTTCTCGTATGTTTTGAGTCAAGTTTAATCTTTTTACATGTTGTTTATCTTATTTTATGGCGTTTCTAGTAACAGAATGTGTTTTTCGACTATATTCCTATTCATTCTGTTTTGGTAATTCTTTTGTGTGCTCTCATGCAGATACAAGTAAGTCTATGTGGATGAATTTGCCAATGGCGATCCTCATTCTTGGTGGTCTGCGGATTCTTTTAAATCAGATTGAGTTCAGATGGAAAGTTACGCCAACTCCAAGACAAAGTCAGTTGTCTTATCTCGAGAAGAAGCAGTTGTCTGTGAATGATGCACGTCTTTCCAGTACCCCACCTCCTCCAAGGTGGAAGAAGAAAATCGACTCTCCTGTAGTGGAAGCTGCAATTAATCATTTGATTGACAAGATCCTTAATGATTTCGTGGTAAATTTGTGGTACTCTTTGATCACACCAGATAGAGAGGCCCCTGAACTGATACGTGCAGTAATTTTGGATGCTCTTGGTGAAATTTCAGTACGAGTTAAAGAGATTAATATCGTTGACTTGCTAACCAGGTGCTGTCCATTATTCCTCTTCCTTTACATATATAACTCTTTGGCACTCCACCATCAAAAGTCTCAAGTTTTGATGGATCTCCATTGGTTAACAATGAAATCAATGCCTAATAGTGCAGGGATATAGTTGATCTGATAGGTGATCATTTGGAAACTTTTAGAAGAAACCAAGCTGCTATAGGTATTGATGTTATGAAGACGTTGTCATCTGAGGAGAGAGATGAAAGATTGAAATTCCATCTTATGGCTTCTGGGGAACTCTATCCTGCACTCGTGTCACCTGAGAGTGAGTACAAGGTATGAGTGATATTTAGGTGAAAATGATGCAGCCTTTTTAGTTTCCCTCCTAATTTTCTTACTCTATACAAATGTGGTCTTCGTTTTTCTAACAGGTTCTCCAGAAAATAGTCGCTGGCATATTATCTGTGGTTCTCAGACCACGAGAAGCTCAGTGCCCGCTTGTTAGAACAATAGCTAGAGAGATAGTTACTTGCTTGGTAATCCAACCTCTTTTGAGTTTAGCATGCCCCGAGTAAGTTCTCTGTCCATCTCTGTCTTTCAGAAAATTATATTTGGTATCAAAATCTACCTTCCAGTCTTTCCCTGACCGATGTGTGTAATGCAAGTTAGCTAGGAATTTTTTTTATTTCAGAGTTTTATTGATAAAATGTAATTTACAAGAACGGCTGCAGAAATGGAACTTACTTTACTTAGGATACATTCACTGCTTGCCATATACGCCAAACTTTACCTTCACTTTGTCTAACGTAAAAATGCTATATTTTTCCACCTCAGGCGTATCAATGAGGTGATTGAGATTGTTATCAATGTTATTAAAGAGGGAAACTTTGAGCAGTTCACAGGGGAAGAGCAGAATGTCAACTCAACCCCGGTTTCAGCCTTTGATAATCAATCAAAAAGTATGAATTTGACAGAAGTTAATGAGCAGAAAACACCACATATAGATGAAAGACACCCAGAGCAACACATTCAACAGAATTCTGCTGATTGGGCTCGGAGGCTAGAGGTCGCGACGCAAAGGAGAACAGAGGTTCTTACTCCTGAAAACCTTGAAAACATGTGGACAAAAGGAAGGAATTATCAGAAGAAGGAGTACAAAAAATCTCTGAAAAAGGGTTCCTTGAATAGTAATTCGATCGATGCCAGACAGAAAAATCAAAGTTCTACTGGAACAAAAGAAAATGCAGTGGCTCAATTGCCCCCCAAAGTAAGTGTTGATAAGCAGTCACAAGCACAGATGGCTGAGGATTTTAGTAAATCATGTTCTTATGAAGGAGGGTGCTACGTATACGAGGCTGATGGTAGAAAGGAATCTCTTTCAGATGGAAATAAAAACAGGCTTAAGAGATCCAATAGTACATCAGATCTTAATCGACATCCTGAAACGAGTCTGTCACTATTCGAAGTCAGTAACGGACCTCTAATCACAGAGTTTTACACTACAGACCTTATCAAACTCAATGATAACGATAGAAATGATAATAAATCCCCAAACATTGTTCTCCACAAAGAGGGTCAGCACTACTTAAAGCTCAAATGTCGAGTAAGCTCTGATCTCAATGTTACCTTTGGATTTTGATATCTATTTAAGATTTCTTGAATTTTTGTTGCTGCGATAGACATGCTTTTGACCTCGTCCATGTGATGTGCGTGTGTGTGTTTTGTAATTTATTGTGTTGTTAGTATAAGATTATAATGTCTTTTAAAGGGTTCTCAGAGGAGTATTCCTCTTACGTCTGTGTGTGGCTGCAGGTTCTTGGAGCTTATTTTGAGAAGCTTGGATCAAAATCATTTGCAGTATATTCTATTGCTGTGACAGATGTGGAAAACAAATCTTGGTTTGTTAAGAGAAGGTTATTTTCTTATTATCCCATTGCTCACGTCACTAGCTTTTGATATTGATTTCTTCGTAAGGGCACAAGATTGCTGTAGCTTGATCTTTAAAGTATTTATTTGCTTCCCTCAGATACAGTAATTTCGAACGATTACATCGTCAACTCAAAGAAATCCCGAACTACAACTTACAGTTGCCTCCTAAACGTATATTCTCATCAAGCACCGAAGATGCTTTCGTTCATCGTCGCTGTATTCAGCTGGACAAGTATCTACAAGTATTATTTAACCCATCAGCAACTAATAAAACATATCTACCATCAAAAATTTGTTATAAGAAAAAAAGTTTCTTCTCTGCAGGATCTTCTGTCTATAGCTAATGTTGCTGAACAGCATGAAGTTTGGGATTTTCTAAGCGAAGCCTCTAAGGTGTGGATCTAAATTAGCGCCACCCCTAAATTTTCAAACCTAATATTGTCATGTAGGTGGATGATCTGATGACTGTCTTTTTTATTCTGTAGAATTATTCTTTTGGAAAGTCTTCATCAGTGATGAAAACTCTTGCAGGTATGTATGCCATTGCTGCTTTGGTCATGTTGTTTTAATCCATCTTGATTTCTGTTCCGTTTATGCAGAAATCTTAATCCATCTTGTCATACTAAGTAACTGAATTCTTAGAAAAGGATTAGTGTGGAGAGAGAATTGTTTATTGTTTTATGTGGTTCTTCAGTTTTTCAATATTACCAAATTTTCTTACTTGGCATTGAGCAGTTAATGTTGATGATGCCATGGACGATATTGTACGTCAGTTTAAAGGGGTCTCAGATGGCCTTATCCGCAAGGTTGTAGGATCTCCAATGGAAGAAAATGATCATCCCCCTGCCCGCCACCACTCCTGGAGTGTTCATGAAATCAGCACTGAGCTCTCTAAGGAAACCGCTACTGAATCTGTGCATAGCAGCATTTCTGATACTGAAGACATCGACAAACTTGGAGAAAACAGCCAAGGGGAAGGTAGATTTGATTCAGAAGCTAATGGGTGGCACTCAGATAACGAATTGGACTCTAAGTATTTTCCACCGAGAGTGGTCAGATGGCTTGGAGAGCCTCAGAATTTGCTCTCGAAGAAGGAAAATGATTTCAAGACAAAATCTGAAGTAAGGGGGTCCACCGATTTCCAGCATGCTGATCCACTGTCAGCTTTAGCTAACAATCCCACTGGCATGCCTCCCGAGGTACACCATATGCCCCCTAAGTCTCCCTGGCGCAGTCTATAGTTTTACTGAATTTTATCCATTGATTAGACTTTGTTATTTGGCATATGTTGTTCCCTGGCTAAAGAAATTTTGAATTGTCTTCTTTTTTTTATATATAATAACGTGATACTTATTCTCTGCCTTTCATTCCAGTGGATGCCGCCCAATGTCAGTGTGCCAATTTTGAACTTAGTTGATAAGGTCTTTCAGTTAAATAGAAGAGGCTGGTTAAGGTGAGAAAGAGTAGTTATTCTTTCTGATTTAATATGTTCTAGATCATGCTTCTATATTTGACTAGGTGACGCATCAATTGGCATTATCAAATATCTTAATATGGTGTACCACTGCAGGAGGCAAGTTTTTTGGATATCAAAGCAAATATTACAGTTAGTTATGGAAGATGCTGTAGATGACTTGCTCTTGAGGGAGGTGTGTTGGCTGCGGAATGAGGACACAATTGCTCAAGGAATTCGTTGGGCTCAAGATGTAAGAATTTGGTTTTCCCTGATCTTCTTTAAAAGTCAACTGAATTTTCACCTATTTCTATCCCCTTAGAGAGACTGCCATCACATTCAATCGTTCGCCGAGATCTATTATGATTTCTGTAAAAAAAGTTTATGGATCATTCAGGGAATCATTACACCAGACATGCTTACTTTACTTTAATTGTTGTAAGAAGGCAGAGCATATAGTAGTATTAGTGGAGTGTTCTCTCTTTTTGTTGCTTACAATCTTATTTGTATATTTTCTTCAGCTTCTTTGGCCAAATGGAGTATTCTTTACAAGAGTGAATGACAGTCAAGAGGCATCAGATGCAACCAACCCTAGTGAAGAAACTTTCCAAATGGCAGGCCAACTTGGTGGCATGAAGGTGGCTAAACCCAGTTCCTTTGAACAACAACTGGAGGCTGCACGTAGAGCTAGCGAAATCAAGAAATTCCTTTTCGGTGAGTATGTACGGCTCCCATCAAGTTAATGTATCGAGTTAGTTTAGTCTCATTGGAAGTAACACTTTGGTGTTTGATCAGATGGCGCCCCAACAGCTTTAGTGAGTTTGGTAGGGCATAAGCAGTACAGGAGATGTGCGAGAGACATCTTCTATTTCACTCAGGTTAGGCTTCTTCTATGTCACTGTTAAGTGTTCAATTAAATTTTTGCATCATCAATCATTTTGATCTGATTATTACATGGCACGTCAATCATCGACCGCAGTCAAACGTATGCATAAAGCAACTCACTTTTGCAATACTGGAGCTGCTACTCCGGTCAATATTCCCTGAGCTGCAAAGTCTTCTAAGAGACATACGAGAGAATCCACATGCTCGGTGAGAGTAGTAACACATGTTTATATGGAGGAGGTAGCTAATGTTTTGACTTGAACCAGTTTGTCTTTCTCTATGTTAATTTTTGTTGTTCTTTGGTTTCGTAATCCTGGGAATTTTCGTTTTTTTTGGGGGAGGTTCTTAATATTCTTTATGTGTATAAAAGCAAGTGCAGTAGTATTAATCTGTGAGGGTTGTATACAACAATGACAAAAGGGTTCTGTATATAAAACCTCTTGTGTGTGGAAAATAGCCATTGAAATGTAGTTAGGTTTGCAAATTTCGAAAGATTACTTGGAGGGTCAGTGACTCAGTTATTTGCTTCATTATTGTTAATCATTTCGAAGACATGAATGTTCAAAGAACCTCAATACTTTGTACCTGCATTACACTTTCTCTTACAGAAGTCCTCCAGTCAGAGAATCTACAGCATTTGCGTAGAGGTCAGTAAGCGAGTTCTGCCTCAGATTGCTTACCTCGTACCAACTGTTCAATGACTCAAGGTTTTTGTCTGTCCCTGAGAACGCCACTTGAATTCCGATGTTGCAATTAGCTTTACCTCCGTTAGCCTTGCACTTTGTTGTTGGAACTGCACAATCTGTCCCATTCAGACACACAGAAGTAGCAGAGGTTCCTCCTTTGCACGAATCACATCCAAAGCTCTTCCAGAACAGATTCTGCAGCACTCCCTTCTGAAACTCCATTACCTGCAATACGTTTCCCAATTCAGAGCTGTTTATTGTTTGTTTGTTTACAAAGGAGTTTATGGCTATTCATTACAAGTGTGAAAGATGTGATGGTGTTCATATCATCTGCGACCTTCACAGGATAAGATCTCGCTGCGTATTTGGCGCCTGCGAATCCCACCATGAATCCTCCTGCTTTACTCTTTTCACAAGCAATATCCCAAATTAGCTTTGATTCTTCAATCATTGTAACTTGTGTCCCATTAAGATTACATAAACAAAGGAAGACTTACCGGGTTAAACTTACTTGTGTCGATGGAAAGAAGAGAGATCTCGTCCACCTTAGGTCTAAAAAGTGCAAGCTGTGCCATTTTTGCAGCTAAACCGAGACGAGAATCGCAAGGGGAAAGCTGGACTGTATCAAGGAAGAATGCTTCCCTGCTGGAAATGGCAACACCAATGGTGAAACCATCTCCTTTGCTTATTTGTGAGTCTGAACATGGACTGTACACTGGGTTATTGTCCAATGCTCCAACCAAAACAATCATCATCAATGTCATCATAATCATCATAATGCTTGTATTGGCCTTTCCTAAGATCGTTAAAATCACCACTTTCAGCTAATAAGGTCTTGTACCTTTGTTTCTTCTTCCCCAAGAAAACCCTATCATCACAATCATCAATAATGATGTAATGGGTTTACACAATAATTAGCTTTGATAGATAACGTACCTTCCAAATTCAGAATTGATTTGAATCAAGATGAAATTGTTTCTAGGGTGAGTTTTTTTCTGGGTTCAAAATCGATCTTTCAAAAGGAGTTATGAATTTATGGAGCTTAGACACGCCAAACGGTTGTTGCGGCTGTAAAAATGGATCTGTCTTCCAAATTAGTCTTTTCTTATTTAACAGAAACAGTCATTGGTATAACCAAAGTCTCGTTTTTCTACAATTTTCGCATAACGGATACATACATACACTGTCACCACTAAGACAGAAATGATTACATTGGTCCCTTTAAATGTAAGTAGTATAATATCACTCAAAGTATCTGTAATATTGATTTTTTGTTATCCATGTCACTATTTGTCTCAGCTTGATCAAAATGAAACTTTTCTATTTGCAGTGTTGTAAATAATGGTTAAAGGGTAAGACTTTATACCTAAACATGATTATGTAATGGGATTAAAAAATCTCTTAGATAAGAACAGTCTTGTAGTCATACAAACCTTTTCCAAACCAAATCAGAAATAATTTAATTGGATCAAAAATGGGCAAGAACACACCCATGAGTTTTGTTTTGATAATCAATAAAGGACCAGCAACACAATACCTCTGTTTCCTTGTTTATCACTCTCTCTCTACATTTACATATGAGGTTAATGTAATACTCCTATTCTAAAGGATAGTGATGACACGCTTTCATATGCTTTCCAAAACTTTGCACAACAGAATGAGCTCTCCTCTGTTGTTCTTGAATAATCTTCTAATGATAATCTGCAAAGAACCAACATATTCTCACATAAGCAATTCGAAAAAGCACCAGAAGTAACCCTGCAATTGGATTAAAGGTCTCTTCTTATCATTGTTAGCAATTACTTCATTCTATAACAAGAAACTACAAGCTCACATTGTTTTCAATCCTAGCTTGAGCAGAAAACTAATATTGCTTTTCGACAAACGATTTGTAGGATATTACTAACACCTAACAAATAGCTGTAATTGAGATGAGCAACTAATAATCCAGAAAATTTTGACATCATATATATCTAATTAGAGATGGTTCCTTAATGAGCTTCTTGAATTGATATATCTCCAGAAAGTAAATAGCTTCACTTTGTTTAAGATCAAAGACACAAGACTGGTTAAGTTCAAGTATTTTTTAGCTAAATCATGGAGCAGATCACAATCAAATCTACGAGCTCAAGCATTAAGCATTAAACAGATTGCATAAAATCTACCTCTTTTAACAATCACATCAACCATAGATCACCAAAACAATGTTAACAAACCAGTTTCATATTTTTTTTCAATGGGTTAAGCCCTAATTCACTAAATTCAAGCATTTACTCTCTTCAAAAATCCGATCAGATGTAAGAATTTACCTCATGCGACGGCCACAGGCTGGCTACTTTTAGGTTCGTTATTCTTCTTCGTATCAGTTTGAAAATCTTCCATATTGTAGATAACTGTGATATAAAGAGAACAACTTGGGCAATAAGCAATCTCCTCTCCGAGCCGGAGATCTTCCTTCGTAATCTGGAACAAATCGCCACAAGGGCAAGGATACGTGTAAGCCTGAATCTCTTCGTTCCACTCCATATCCTCTATCTCTACATCGTCGTACGACATCGTTTACACTCGCCGATGAAATTCGAATAACCTTTTCTTCTTTCTAATCTTCTCCGGCGAAAAATTAGGGCAACCGTAAGTTGTAGCTCCGCCGCTGCGTAATATGTACATGAAGACCGAAGACTATTATATATATGTTTTACACCGAGTCCCTAAATGTTATTAATAATTACTAAACTATCTCGCATTATACTTTTTATTTCAATTAAACCCAAATTAATTTACATATTCGCAATCTTGTCTGTATATTTCTTTTGTTCTTACAAATATAAGAAACCGAGCAAACAGTTTCTGGAGAAAGAAAAAATAAACAGAAAGATGCAAAACCGGCCACCGTCATCGTCGCCGTTGCAATCGCTACCGTGTCTGAAGCTTTAATTGACTTAACGATGCAAAGCTTCCACCATCAGCAGCAGCAACTGATTTCGCTGCTCTCGGCGGCTATACCAACTGACGGTTCCGCTTCTACTCTACCGCCCACGCTTACTCCTTCGTCTTCTTCACCGGAATCTATTGCTTCATCTACGGTAGGTAGAAATGCGTCAGATCCGGTACTTTCAACGGGACAAAGAGATGGTAAATTGGAGAATATGGATTCGGGGCGTCTTGCTGCCTTGAAGTCGCTCCACAGAGCAATTAAGTACCCTCCTAATTCGCTTCTTATCGCTCATTCAGCTTCGTTTCTCTCTTCTGGTCTATGGCAGCTTCTCTCCGACAAGTAATTTACTCTACTGTTTCATCTCTGAATCACAATTTCCATACTGTTCATTCTTATACCGGTGAGAATTGATGTGATATATAGGGTTTATTGGGACCTATCTTGAGTTTGAGTTAATGTATTGAAGTTGATATTTGCTTCGCGTGCAGGTCTTATGATGTGAGGCAGGCTAGTATGTCTGCATATGGTGCTCTTTGTGCTGTTGTGTGCTCTATTCCTGTAGAATCTAGTGGAAGACAAAATCATGTGATGCTAGGGAGTCTTGTTGATCGTTTTATAAATTGGGCTTTGCCGTTGCTTAGGCATGTTAGTGTTCGAGATGGGAGTACGGTACTTGCAGTTGAAGGTGTTAGGGAGTTTGTTTCCGTTGGGGATGTTAATGGGATAGATAGGTATGTTTTGCCGATACTTAATGCATGCAAAGGACTTCTTGAAGATGAGAGAACTTCTGTCCCTTTGTTGAATCAGGTTTTGGGTGTTCTTTCGTTAATCTCTTCAAAGTTTTCTTTTATGTTCCATCCTCATTTTCTTGATATTGTTGATATGTTGCTTGGTTGGGCGTTAGTACAAGACCATGCTGACTCTGACAGACAGATTGTCATGGATAGCTTTTTGCACTTCCAGAAACATTGGGTGAATAATTTAGACTTCTCAGTTGGGTTGCTATCGAAGTTTCTGGGTGACATGGATGTCTTGCTAAGTGATGGTAGTCAAGGAACCCCTGAACAGTTTCACAGACTGCTTGCCTTGCTTTCTTGTTTCTTAGCAATCTTGCGGTCCACTGCTTCTGGATTGTTAGAGAACAATCAGCTTGATAAGATGGACGAACCTCTGACCAAAATGGTTCCCCGATTGTTGGGTTGTTTATCTACAATGGGGCAGAGATTTGGATGGTCTAAGTGGATTGAAGACCTATGGAAGTGCTTGACTCTTATGGCAGAAATTATGCGAGAAAAGTTCTCAACGTATTATTCTCCTTCTCTTGAAATGTTATTCCAGAGCTTAGAACAGATTGATACTGTGAACTCTGCAGTTCATGGGAAGATGACAACTTTTCAGATCCATGGGACATTGAAAACTAATCTCCAGTTACTTTCCCTACAAAAGCGAGGCCTTCCCTCATCATGTGTGTTACAGTTGCTTCGCTTTGAATCCCCAATATCTCAGTTGCGATTGCACCCAAATCATTTAATTACATCAGGCTCTTCTGCCACGTACATATTCTTGCTTCAACATGAGAGTGAAGAAGTTGTTCAATATGCAATGGAATCATTGATGAAAGAACTTGAGTATTTGAAGTTTGTACTTTGGGACTCATCGGGCCACCAAAACACAACTAAAACTGTTACACCCAATGAAACCTTTTCAAAAAATGAACTTTTGGCTATGATTAACTTTGATATGAAGGTTGTTCTTTCCTGTGTATCTCTTGGAGGGAAAAAAAATTTGAGTGACCTACCCGAACTTGCGGTCTTGTATCTTAAGAGGTCTGAGAAGTTAGTTTCCTTTGTTGTTGAAAAGATGAATCCTTTTGAGCAAGCAATTGATGCCTATTTGGAGTTGCAAGTCAGTGTCATGAGGATGTTACAGTGTTTAGCTACAGTTGAGCTCCTTAGCAGGTGTTCTATACTAATGCAGCCTGATATCAAGGTTATTCCAGATCAACAAAAGTCACCATTCAAATCTACATTTTTCACGATGGTGATTGAACATCTAAGAAAATACAGTATATCCATACTTAAGGCTCTAAGTTTTTCAGCACCTCTTGCTCTGAAGCTAGTGTCACTTGAATGGATTCAAAAGTTCTGTGAGAGCCTAATTGCAGTATCAACGAATTTATATATAGATACTTACTTCTGTGGAATATTTCCATATGCTGTTGCAGTTAGAGATATAATTATGGTGGTTTTAGATGCTGCATTTGATAGTGAACCGAAAGTGAGGAGTCAGTCTGCAATCGTCTTACAGCTACTTCTGGAGGTAAAACTGATACACCCAATTCATTTTTACTCCCTGGCTGAAATTCTCCTTGAAAAGGTTGGAGATCCAGATACGAGTATAAGGAATGTATACATTAAGTTACTCACCCATCTTTTGCCAGCTACCCAGTATACTTGTGGCATGCGCAATGAGGTAGAATATATGGCTCTTAGGCCCCAAGTTGTTATGCTTAAAAATGGTTACTTGCACTGGAAACAAGTCTTTGCACTGAAGCAACTAGACCAACATTTTCACTCGCAGCAACTTGTGTCTGTCTTAAATTATGTTTCCCAGAGGTGGAAAGCTCCGTTTGCTTCTTGGATCCAAGGGCTTATTTATGCTTTTCGGGGATTAAAGGATACTGGTCCTGGGCATCCTGATGAAAACCTGATTAGGAAAGGATTTTTGGCAATAAAAGCTGAGAAAAGCTCAATTGAGAGAATCTGCTTGGCAAATAACCTGGCAGGCGCTTGGTGGGCTGTGCATGAAGCAGCCAGGTTTTGTGTTAGTACACGTCTCCGTACTAACTTTGGTGGTCCTGCTCAGACTTTCGCAGCCCTAGAGCGAATGCTTTTGGACATCACGACTGTGCTGCAGGTTAATAGTGAGCAAACTGATGGAACCCTAAATATTGTAGGCTCCTCTGGTGCCCATCTGTTGCCAATGAGGTTATTGTTGGATTTCGTGGAGGCATTGAAAAAAAATGTGTACAATGCGTATGAGGGGACTGCTGTTTTATCTTCAGCGCTCCCACAAAGTGTCTTGTTTTTCCGAGCTAACCGGAAAGTCTGTGAAGAATGGTTTTCTCGTATATCCGAACCAATGATGAAGGCTGGTATATCTCTTCAGTCTCACGATGCGACGGTTGAGTATTGCACATTGCGGCTTGAAGATCTAAAAAGTCTTGCAACTTTGATGAAGAAAGAAAAGTCCAAAATGCAGGCTTTTGACTATGCTCACAGTACTGAGGCTCGGATATCTTCAGATATCTCAAGGATTTTACGATATATGTCATTGGCTTTGTGTCAGAATCATGATACACATGCTCTGCTTGGAGTTCACAAATGGGTTTCAGTGAATTTAGCTCCTTTGGTCGCAGAAGAAAGCAAATTTCAGAAGAACAGTGGTGAATTGTCGCTCTTTCCATGGATCACAGGGTTGATTTATCAGTCAGAAGGACAATATGAGAAAGCGGCTGCATATTATGCTCATTTATTAGAGGAAGAGGATTGTCTGAGCTCTATGAGTCATGATAACATTCAATTTGTGATTGATCGTATAATTGAAAGTTATACTTCTTTATCTGATTGGAAATCTCTAGAGTCCTGGCTTTTAGAGTTGCAGGTGCTACGTGCAAGACATGTAGGCAAAAGCTTTTCAGGTTCTTTGACTGCTGCTGGAAATGATATTAATGCAATACAGGCCTGGGCACGTTTTGATGAAGGTGATATTCAGGCTGCATGGACGTGTCTTGATTTAACGCCTAAAACTAATGCTGAACTGTCACTTGATCCAAAGCTAGCCTTGCAAAGAAGTGAACAGATGCTTTTGCAGGCAATGCTTTTCCAAGCTGAAGGAAATGCCCAAAAGGTTCCAGAGGCCTTACAGAAGGCCCGATCAATGTTAGATGAAACTTCACTGGCTCTGTCATTTGACGGATTATCTGAGACAGCACCATATGCCACACAGTTGCATTGTCTTTTTGCTTTCGAAGAGAGTCATCAGCTGAGAGACAGTGAACCTAAAAAGAAACACAGTAATGTGATGTTAAACTCTAGCATCTGGTCACTCCAGTCTATGATCAATAGAGTTCATCGTGATTGCAGCCCTTGGTTAAAAGTACTAAGAATTTATCGGACACTTTTGCCGACTTCCTGGGTTACTTTGAAGCTATGTATGGATTTGTTTGGATTCGCCCGCAAGCAAGGAAATTTCTTGCTGGCAAATTATCTTAAAGACTATCTGAATGATCATGTATCCAGTTGCCCTGAGGTCAAGTTGCGTGACTTTCTGATATCAAATCTGCAATACCAAGGGGCCT
>JAKUCM010005558.1:0-37149 GCA_023374145.1 Lepidium sativum
TGTTGATGGTCAAGTGATGAACGAGTATAATCAGAGAGAGATCTATAAAGCTGCAAAAGTTGCTATTGAGTGTATAAGAGTGAACGGAGAAGAAAGGCCAAGGATGAAAGAAGTAGCTGCAGAGCTAGATGCCTTAAGAGTTAATACAACTAAACATAAATGGTCAGATCAATATCCAGAGGAGCCTGAAAACTTGCTTGGTAATAGCAACTTATCTACACAAGGCGACACTAGTACCAGTGGTTATGATAGCATAAGGAGAGTAGCAAGGTTGGACATTGAAGCTGGTCGCTGATATTAATGTATGAGTAAATTTTGAAAAAACAATTCAAAATCTATTTAAATCCAATTTGCTTATACAATTACTATTTACTACAACCATATAAGACAAACTTGTGAAAATAATATTTGTATGAAAATACAAATTAGGATTACATGTGATAGATTTACTTTATTACATTAACGAGATTTGCTTGTTTTGATTATTGTTTAAACCGTATTCATTTATCTTATTAGACCCGTGTTGATATCGTGAAATATTGTTTTTGAGATATTGCTCGATATATTGTTTTGAAGACCTGAAACTCAAACTAAAATATATCAGAATTAGCAGAATCGAACCTGACAAAACACTCAAATATGTCTTAAATCTATGTACCCGAAAATTCAAACCAAAACTAAATCAAGAACAAAATTTTAACTTTTTAGAGTTTTTCTATTAATTTTTAAAAAATTTTGAATTTTATATAAAAATATATGAACTTGAACTCGATTTATACCGAACCGGACCATATCCATAAAAAAAACTCGAGTAAATCTTAAATCAAAAGAACCAAAATACCAATTTTAAGGAACCGAATCCGACAACATACCAAAATTGGGTCCTAAATCTATGTACCGGAAAACTGAATCCAAACTCAAATCGTAACCGAACCAAGAGCCAAATTTATAACCGATATAATTTTAATTTTTGTTAAATCTTTATTAGTTTTAAATATTTATATAAAATTTTATAACGAAATCACCTTCAACCAACGGTAGTTATGAATCATAAGTTAATTTTATCTTACAGTTTACAACACGTCCAAAATAAGTATGTCTCGTTTTAATATATTAGAAGTAGGAAAATAAATAAGACTGTCATAGATATTGAATTATTGTTTTATTTTTGAATGAATGCAATATAATTATATTAAGGTATTATATATAGTGTATAAACATTATAATTATATTAAGGCATTATACGTAATGTATACGTAAGACTAAGTTATTTTTAATTTTTTAAAAAAAATCTAAATTATTATTAATTTTGAATTTTTATAAAAAAAATTATAACCAAATCCATCTTAAGCATATTTTTAAGGCTTGTTACATAGTATAGGTTAATTTTATCGTAAAGTTTTTAGCACGATCAAAATGAAAGTGTCTTACATTTTAATATATAAAGATGTAATATAATATAACAATGATTTACATATATGAAACTATAAATTGGTAACGTTAAATTACAATTGCAAATCATGAGGTGGAGGTAGAACCTGTTGATTTGGCAATATTCCATTCTTTACTATAAACACAACATTCATACCCCACGTTTGATGTCTATCTAAGTGACAGTGCGTGAACCAAACACCTATAAACACAATAATAAGATGTTTTTAATTCATAATTGACTTTTTTAATATATAAACTCTGTCAAAGTTTATATAAGATACGTACCATTTCTCGGCACGATCGCGATAGGTTTTGAAAGATAACAGAATTTATTCAATAACGTTTTAAAAGATATAATTTCTTCAATGGAGAATATAACTTTATACGTAAATTCCGAACCAGATTGAATCGGACATTGTGTTATATATTCTGGTCCATCTGACCATGGGTTTCTCGTTTGCTCTACACCATGCCTTTAAAACAAAGAATCAAATTATAAATCGGCAATAAATTTGAAACAAAAAAGAATATAAAGTATTTAAGTAAGAATTAGTGTAAGAATTAGTGTAGTATCACCAATGCAATGTAATATTTTCACTAGCTTCGTTACGAACTTTTACACATTCACCGTATCTTCTTTGTGCTACATAGTTTCGTATATGGAACTTCCTTAATCTGCAATTAGTATAAATTTCCAAATAACTTTTAACGATTCAAGTTTGTTAACTAATTAATTACTCAATTGATTAATCGCATTACTTACTGTATAAGTGTAATGAGCGGCAATGCAGTTGTTGTGGAGGAAAATAGCGTTTAAGAAGAGAATTTAAAAAAAGAGTTTGACATTTTGAGAGGCTTTTAATTAGTATAGAATAATTTATCTTACTGATCGTTAATTGAAGAAGAGAGAGACTTATACATAGTATATTACATACAGAGACGTCTTTCTCAAATGAGTCAATTTCGGATGTATAAGATACAAACTTACAAAATACGTTATTGGTTGGCAAACAACATTTATGTAGCTCACACTAGCATAATCCGGTGGTTGAACCAGACTTTGAGAAGCCTGAGAGCTTCTAGATTCAAAAAACCCATTTCTGTGTACTATTCATTTAGGGTTTCATATAGTTTTTTGGGTATAGTGATTACATGAGAATTAGAAAAGAAACAAAATCCTCAAGACCTGCCTCAAAGCTCATTATGTCCGTTGAACCGAACCATCCAGACAAAACATAACATGTATGTAACGACACATCTCTTGGTCCTATTTTGATGTATGGGTTCACATTCACATTCTTCAACAAATATTTAAATACATTTCTAGGTCAGAGTTTGTTTAGCCCAACCTTTACTTTGTTTTTATATATATCCATGACCAAACATATTCCCAAATTGTCATTTAGTGTTAATTTGGTTTCTTACGTGCATGAATTACAGTCTGTGTTTAACTAATATTTTGCATTGAATTTAAATGAAAACTATTTTTCATCAAATTCCATATCCGTGAGCTACCGTTCCACCGAAGCTCTATGTTTGTAAAATATTAAGAATTCTGAAAATGAAGTTTTTTGTATGAAGAATTTTTTTTATAATTTGTAACGAAATTAATGTTTTATAATTTGTTTTTGATGTTCTTTTGACAGCGACTCACGACTTTTTGATAGTCACTATAAGCCAACAACCAGTCATAGTGATCATTGGCAACCACTAATTACTAATTTTAGTCATTTAATTTTTAAGCAAATAATTTCAACAATTAATCACAATGACTCTTACGTATCACTAAAAATATATGAATTAATTATAGCTGATTGGTCGTAACAACTCATAAAAGAACAATAGAGCTGATCGCGGTTGTTGTCGACGAAAATATTCTGATTTGGTTATTGTAATAATGATAAAAGAAACCTAACAATAATCCAAAACAGTTTAGTCTATTATCTATGTATCGCTAGTTTTAGATTCACCCGTCTGATGAATTTGTGTTATGTTTTTTTTTCGAGATGTTCTTTTCCTATTTCTTATACATTTTAAGGTTTATATTATTCAAAACACATAACCATAATGAACAACATTTACAATGATTTTCAAAAACATTATGTTGCTCTTGTAATAAATATAATAAAATGAAAATATTTGTTACTTATAAATCATGAAAGGTTCCAGTTAATATTAGTTGAAACAGAATTTACAATATAATAAATATAAAATAATTACTATAACTTAAAATGTATTTAAACTGGATAGGTCACGAGATAAAAAGAAATACTATAGTTACAGGTATTGAAAATATAAAATTGTATCTCAATATTAGATGAAAAGAAAAACATTAAAGTTAGATTTGATTTATGAGACATCATTTATAATAAATATTGAGATACAAATTTACATTTTCAATACCAGTAACTATATTATATTAGACATCATTTATAAAAAAATACAAATATTGATGCGTTTTAGTGATGGTTTTACAATTTACAATCTAATATAATGGATTAGTCCATTGTATAAACATTTCTTAAGGTCTGCCTTTTCTTTTCTGAAGTATTCAAACCCTTCAGCCAATTTGCAAATTGTAATCAGAAACCCATTTCTCTATCCACAAAACCTGATAGAAATGTTTTCAATATTTGCTAAACTTGGTCCAATCTTAAACTAATGGGCCCTTAATTGACCAGCTCTATAAGCACCAAGATAAGGTGTAAATGATTATGTATAAACCGATCAAATCCAGTGGTTTTGAAAATGACAACATCTCTCGTAAGACGTACCAGATATTGTAGGGGCTCGTTAAATTCTGTGTCTTTACATTTAAGTAACAAACAACCAACTAAGCTATTTCAAAGGTTCTAAAATTCCTAAGTCGTGTATATTAGGAAGCACTAGAATCGTGCTCGATGTTGTGTCTCATTGTGAATATCCTAAGAAACTTTGGCAATATGATTTAGAACTTTTATGAGTTTGTGAACAAGTACATGACAGAGCCTGAGTTTGTGGAGCTCATATGAAAGCTTGGTGTTTTAGGTGATGATATTTTATATTATATATGTGACTAGAAACATGTAACATGTCAAATTAATAATAAACATGTGCATATACAAAAAAAAAAAAAGATTAAGGTAAAACAGTGAATGCCAAAATACTGCTGATTGCTGCTGCAATTGCTCCAAGCACAAATCCTGGTAGATTTCCACCTCCAAATAATGCATCAAAAGAACCAGCTCCAAGTGATATTATCATTTGTGGTATCACAATTGCCAAATTTAAAACTCCTAAAGAAAGTCCTGCATAGTTGATATTGAAAAGAAAAAAAATCATTGTTAAATCATACTTATATATATGTTAATAAATGAAGAAAAATTAATTTTAAACATAGGTAATTAGAAAAAATGTTAAAATACCTTGACCGACTCCAGAACTGTTTGAGATTATGGAAGCTAGTGCGAAAGGAATACTAAAAGTAATCTATAAGAAAACAACAACAAAAATGTTAGATTCAACAAAACAATTAACTAAAAAAATTTTATCTCCTAATAGCATTTTAAAATTTTATATAGTAAAATTAGTTTTTTAGATATATATATATATATATAAGAAATTCTCCAAAAAAAAGTTAGACAATAATAGTAAAAATAAATAAAAACAAGATGGATTTGAGAAAGTGATTTTGGTCAAGTGGTTAAGTCAAACTCCCATGCTTTTCCTATCAAATTCCGATTATAAGGAACCATGTATCTTCATGTGATATTGTTTGAATTTCAAAAGGTGAGTTTAAATAATTATCGATTTACTTATTAAAAAAATAAAAACAAGTTGGACTTACAGCAAGAGGAATTCCAAGAAATGCAAAGAGAGTTAATGCTCCGGCTTTAATGTTATCGGTCGGAGCGACCAAATCACCGGCAATTCTCCGATGAGCTTCTGCTTGTTTAGTAACCAAAAAAGTCATTGCCAAACATACGGCAAGGATGAAATTTACAACTCCCCAAAGTCGTTTAGCTCCTCCCATTTTACGACTAATCCACTCAATACCAAGTGACACAAATCCAAGAACAATTGAGTTAATCATCAATCCCAAAGCACCAACATGAACTCCTTGGTTGTATAGTTTCTTCATTTTATCATCTCCTTCTGAACTTCCACCATATACTTCACGACCCATCCAATCAGTATCAAATAAAAGAAAAGGAAACCAAGCAATCCAATTCAACGCAGTGACGATTAGTAGCATCCACATTGGACGTTTCATCACTTTAAAAGCTCCAAAGATCTCTCCCAAGAACATACCATCTTCAGAGGTTTCCTTTTCAGGCGACCATTGTTTGTCTTCGACATACCAAAGTGATATAATGGTGACAATGAGAAGAAGAGTAATGGAGAGGAAGAAACAACTCTTGAGATTTGCACAATAGATGTCACAAGCTTTAGTCATTGTGAAAGGAAATATTTTGTGAAGGTTAGTGTATGATCCTGCCGCATATCCTAAAACGTTCCCAACCGCCATAAAAAAGGAGAAAAACGCGTTTGCGGTTCTAGTTTTTTTAGCGTCTCCTGCAGCTAAATCTCCAAGGAAAGCTCTACAAGGTCCTTGAAGAGTGTTGTTGGCAACATCAAGGATCCAAAAACCGAGAGTGAAGATATATACAGCTCGTGTCTTCATAGGCTTGTCGAGTTTATCTCCCAAACTATGGCCGAGATCAGCTGCGTATCCAATTAGGAAAACAGAAACAGCAACAAGAGCTGCACCCACAGCAATGAAAGGACGACGACGACCAAACCTTGAGGTGCATCGGTCGCTGTAGTAACCGACAGTTGGTTGAACTAACATGCCTGAAACAGGACCACATAGCCAAATGAGAGATGCCCATTTGTGTGGGATTCCGAGAAGTTGTACGTATGGAGTCAACAAAGATAGTTGTAGAGCCCATCCAAATTGTATTCCGGCGGCAATCGAAGCCACCGATATCATTTTTCTCAGCGGCGAGGGCGAGGGCGACGGCTCGACTATATCTGCAGCCGCCGCTTTATGTTTTGCTTCATGGTCACTCATTTTGAATCTTTGATTATGAGTTGTGTTCGATAGATGTTGATGAGATGAATGAGATATTGATTGTGAAGAGTATGTATCTTTTATACTATGGACATCACGGAAACATCCTTATTGGATTATTGTAATAGTGATAAGAGAAATCTAATAATAATCGAAATCAGTTTAGTCTCTTATCTATATATCACTTGTTTTAGATTCTGACAGTCTAGCAAATTTTTGTTATTTTTCCATTTTTGTTTTGTTTTTAACATGTATTTTCTTTTCATTTTTGATGGATTTTTTTTATTGTGAACATTGGACCATGTATTTTATGTTAATTATTGATATCATTTTTAGAGAAAGTGGGATCGGATTTAAAAGCAAAGCATAGAAGAATATGTGATACTTTTACTTGTTTTGTGAAGCTTGAAACCGAAGTTTGATTCTAAAATGGAATACGATGATTCTTAATACACTCTGCACCAACGAATTCACATGTCACCATTACGTTTCATTATTTCTTTTAGTCTTGACTATTCTAATCATAGCATTATATCGTGATTATAGCTTTCATAGTTATATTCAAAAGATTTAAAGAAGATCTATTTAATTATAATCAAATTATTGGTTATTTTAGACTACAATTTGATGATTGATGTATGTAGAAATAGGCAAACCATATGTTATTGATTGAAAGTTTCTATTTTCTTTTAGTGTCTTTGTCTTTGCTTGTTTTCAGAATATTATAATAATTGGTCAGTTTATTAGCCAAATTTTTACGTAAGGTAGGTGATGAGATTCTATCCCTAAATATATATGCATTTATTTTAGTAAATTTACCTTTTTACCACTATAATAAATATCATTTTCCACTTCTTTTCATTACATTTAATATACTGATTTTTGTTTTTTCTTTGTCAATTAGATAGGCAAGACCCGATCTATAGCGTAGTCTAAGTTTTAGAACTTTTATTTAATTTATCAAATAGGTAGAAAGAAGAAATTGAACTTAGATGTTATAATAATTAGTTGGATCATCTTAATCACCAAACCGAAAAAAACTCATCATCTACTGATATTTGTTTATCTCGTAAAAGTCCTAGACATTTTTACATGTTTTCCAAACCTGAATCCGAACCCGATCCAAAAAGTTGGTTCGGATCGGATTCGGATATTAGCAAATACATAGACAGGTTTCAACATTAGGGAAATTCGGATCTCGGGTTAGGTTTGGTTAAAGTCCGATACCCAATATTAACTCAAACTTAGCCGAACTTTAATAACTGATTTATAACTTAGACTTGCTTTGTATGATAAATGCAAAGTAAAAAATGATTCAAATGAAGCGTCTTCTCTTCTTTTCTTCTGTTTTGCCAAAAATATAGATATTTTATCAAAAATATAACAAACTGTAGTTTGACAAACGTAACGTATTCACACATATATACCTAAGCAGAAAATATAACAAACTCTAGTTTTAATTTATCAAATTTCTTTTCCAAATAGTAGTATAGATATATGCACATATGTTCTTCAATCTGCAAATATCTAATATCACAAAGATTATTGATATTTTCATCAGAGGTGGAGTTTGATATCAACTCAACAACATATTATATAACAACTCTTTTACTTACTCTTTGCGGTAAAAGTGTCGAGCTTCTAATTTCAACATCATTAATTTCACACATGCACCATAATTCACACATGCACCATAGATATCAAGCTCGTCCAACTCTTTGATAAAGATGTCACAAGATTATTGATATTTTGGAAAAAAATCTAATACCATAGATTAGTGATATATTCAACAAAAAGGTGCACGAACTTGATACCATTTTTGTTTGATATTCTTATTTTCTTCTATGTTTTTGTTTCTGTGATTACCTATAATAATAATTAGCAATTGATTAAATTAAAACAACTAAGTTAAATAATCTTTTCTTTCTTAAATAATCTCTTTTTTTTTACAGAATTTCAACATCCAATGATAGGACAAGATATATACAATCATTTTGGTATAATGTGTCATGTGTTTCTTTCTTTATTGAATAGCTAGACTATTCATTCAATAACCCAAGCAAACTGATTAAATTGTGTTATGTTAATCTCTAAAGTTAAGATATATCTTACAAAGAAAAATTCATTATTACAATCCAACGGAAAGTCATTAATAGATAACATTGGGTTTCAATTGGTATACTAATTTTTGAGTAATCATTAACCAAATAATGCAAAATTTGATAATAAGAAAAGTATTAAATTCAATTGTTCCAATAACACTTCTAAATCTAAATAAATAAGAACTCACTAACCAATAAACTCCCGTGAGAGCTTTAAGACTCAACTCTTATAGTGTTAGTATCACAAATGACACATAAATGTCTCACTCTCAATAAGGAAACTAACTCTAAAAGAACAGTAAAAATAGTGCAAAGCTTGGAGGACAGCAACATTGGCTTCGTTAATCTCTGAACTCAACTTCAGTATCAAACACTTGTAATTGATGCCCTGATTTTGACAAACTATCAGAATCATTTGACTAAAAACCACGGAGTCATAAAAAGAGTACTGATCAAACTAACCAAGCTTGTCTACATCGAATTGCTTCTTCTCGGACTCTCCGTTTTGGATCATCAAGTGTCTTAGTTATTGCTTGTAAAACCTTAAGAGTGAAATTTCAAAGTAATGTGACTGCATTTCTTACTCTTTAACAGATCAAAACTTCGTGGATTTAGATATTTTAACTAACCTGTCTTCTGAAAGGATAAATCCTTCTATGCGGCAATTCCAACATTGCAACAAGACACTGAATCGCTGTCTCCCTAACAACCTACAAACCATTTAATCCAAAATATCAATCGATGATCCTAATCAATTCTATTGGAAACATAAGATGTTACTGCAGAGAATATGTATGTGTCACCATTAGATGTGGATATGATGTTAGTTTGACCAAACATTCGATGATTATATGTGCATTATCACTTGCAGATTGTTGTCCTGCAGACAAAGTAAAAAGTTAGTAAACAACAAAAAGACATGTTTCACAACCACTGAATTGACTCGATCATCTGAACATAACCAAATCATTACCATATGATTAATTCTTAAATGTCAAGTGAATTAAAATCATACAGTTAATGTTTGATGTTCGAGAATGTGAAGCAGGGTTTTTTATAATGCAATAAGCTTTCCACGTTCCAGCGTCTAGAGTTTCTTTACCTTTAGTATCAGTAAGGGTTCCAGATAAAACCAGTAACAAACTGAAAAGAGTTTCTTTTTCTGCAGAGTCTGTACTTAAGACAGACAAGCCTTCCAGTATCATCGGGTGTAGCTGCAAAAGATCAAGGTCCATCAGGAAACTGCTTATATCGGTAGAAAATACAAAATCTATAAGTGAGGCTTACCTTTTTAGTATTGTCTAATATGACCGTTACTGGAACATTGGATATAACATGTGCAAGGGCTATATGCAACGTTGTTCTGAAACCATGACAAAACCAGTCAGCTGAAAAGCTAGAATTGGTTGTCACATTAAATTGTACATTCGTATTTGGTGTAACAATGAAGAAGCCCAAAATTTTATCATTCTATGTGCTAGCTACACCAAACATACATTAAGAAAAGAATCTTTAGGTGATTTTTTTATTGTTCCAAGAAAAAGACACTGAAAAGGTTTTTCTGGGTGAACTTGCATTCCTCCTAGGCAAATGACATTAAAAGAACTGTATGGCGAGGGCAAGACTACAACAGAAGAGCATTGTAGTTGCTAATGACCAAACTTTTTTCTATTGAAGTAAAAGCAATCAGATAACTGTATGTTACCTGGTACTTCAATCTACAACATATAAAGGAGTAACAATAGAGATAGCTACAAGTTGCATACCTTGATAGTGGAGTCTCGGACTTCATAATTAAAGACTCTAAAATAGGAACTGTTATAGAGAAGAATCGCTGCTTATAGAGTGGTCGTATAACTGCATAAAATTTTCTGTTGAGGCACACTTCCGAATCAGACATTAGTATGAAGAATGCATCTGCTGCGTGTTTCATAGCAGAAGGATGTTGAGCATTCCCAGAACAGTTTGTGGATTTTAAGCACTCTACTAGTACCAGAGCTATTTCATTAACTCTTTTATCACCCCGCATGAGTAAGCCTTTCCCGATCCATGCTAGTCCTGTGATAGCACGGGTTTGAAGGTCCAGGGAGCCACAGAAACCCAAACATATCTTTGACAAGGTTGTTTCACTTCCGCATACACTTTTACCAGATCCATTAGAAGAAATATTTTTCCCTGATGTATAATCTACTTGAAATATTATACCACATGCTTCTTCCAAGGAACAATCACTTGAGATATTTCTTCCACTAGAACCAGAGCCCAATTTGTTAACCAATGAACCCAAAGCTTGAGCCGCTGGGACATAACCCTTAAGAAGTGATACCAAAAACAGATGTGTAAGTGACTTCGTGTCTGGAACAGATACTATTGGAGATGCAGCTATGATAACTGATGCATATAATGAAAGTATCAATTCATCCCGAGTAGACAGGTCATACTGTAGGCCATCTAATGCAGCAAAGGTCAACGGAAAAGACTCCATAGCTGGAAGCGTGCTTGACGAGACTACACTCCAAGCTCTTTGGATTATACTGATCTGTGAATCTACGGAAGAAATTCCTACAATTTGCCCCATTGTTGTCATTGCTACCTCAATAAACTCCTGTAGTACAAGAGCATATAAATTCATATCGTAAAATCATATTTCCATCAACATTAGATCAATGAAATCTACTTTCAAGAGAAACAGAGTTTAAAGTTTATTTGAGCACTTACCCTACCATTGAAATCACAACTGAAAACTCTGCAGGACTCAATTTGATCCCATATACTGATAGCAAAGTGCACCAAGAGTTTCTCGAGACCATCTATCTCGGCAACACTATTTGAGATCCACAAGTCAAAAGAATTGATACTAATTGTCATGCAAAGGTGGAACAAAGAAAATTGGTCGTGGCAGAAAGAAGGTATAGAGAAAAAGATACTCCCACAACATGACTAATAGTGAAGGCCATACACATGGATGCACGACAAGTGTTTAAGATTTTCATATTCTAAACGATAACATTCATAAATGAATAGAAGAGACATGAAGAGGTCAAAATCACATCTTTGAAAACTAACAATTGTTATCATTCTCATTTCTTCTTACATTGTAGCCATTAGTTATCATATCTACTTTGTATGATAATAAAAGAAAAGACACTAGCCTTATTGTCATACTAGTTGGTTTCTCTCTCTTTTATATATTTCTATTATAAACACTCTTTAATAGGTTACTGTGGCATCTATAGTTGTTTATATGTCTATTATGAAATCTTGACAAATTCTAAAGACTTAGAAGGTGTTAAACTAAGGAGGATTATACATATTGAAAACCTACACACTCTACAGTTATTCACATGGAAACAAAACAACTAAGACTATTGACAAGTTGTAGCATCCAGGATAGTTGGCTATCTACAAACCACTAAGAGTCCAGATACGCACGCTGGAAAAGCAATTTTATCTACAAAATATAAGAAATTTAAGAAAATGTTGAGTACCGTGGAAGTAGCTTATTGGTCAAACACTCCAAGAGCTGAGAACAATTGTCAATTGACTTGAAGTTTCCATTAACCTGACAAGTGTTTTTAAAACAATAGTTAGATACAACGAAACTCTTGGTCCCTTGCTTGTTGAATAAACCAGTTAGCTAAGATAACAAGCTCGATGGGCTGGTGATAGTAACTGTTAGCTCAGACATCATTGAAAACTTTACGATTTCGAATCATAGGGAAACTTACACAGAAATCAGATAAACTGGAACACAATGCTTCCTCAAACCCTTGGATCAATTTCTCCACATACTTTGGCCCAGTTGAGCAAACTTCTGAAGTGGCTTCTAATATAATTGGGTATGGAAGACCACAATGTCTAGAGCAGGCCAGTGAGACCAAATTATCAACAACTATACGCATGTAGGTTATATCCTTGTCACTCTCTTGATACTGATCAATAAATGAGCCGATGCACACCAGTGCTCTCAGTGACAGTTCCCACACCACCGTTTTGCCACTCTTGGCTGTGATGACTGATGTGAAGGTCATCAGAATATTCTCGAACTCAGAACTTGATACAGGAGATGAGCCACCCCAAAACATAGCCATAGTCAGCAAACCCTTTACTATCATATTTCGCAAATGAAAAAAAAAAAGCCGTTATAATAGCTACACAAAGAAGGAAACCAAAATCCGTAGCACAAGTTAAGTATTACAATAAAGTCAAGGCAAGAATACTGACGGAACATATCAGTTAAGTAAGTACAAGCATCTACCTCCAAGATATACTTCCGCAATAGAATCATCGCTAGAGCTTCGTACTGCGGATGTGAACACATGGATCAATGGAACAGATAAGCTTTTCACCATAGAGCACCATGATTCCTGTGCACCCTCAGGTATTGGAGAACAATTCTTGAGACCCATGATAAGATCTTTTGATGCTAAAAGAAGTTCAATGCAAAGATGAAGACCTCCATGGTAGATTCTGGCAGAGACTGTAGAATTTATGCTATGAACAACATCGCCAGTTGGTGTTTTCTTTACAATCCCTAGAGTATTCATAAGGCGGAAGAAAATGGTTTGAAAAATTGTATTGCATGACTGAACCGAAGCTTTGGCAGACGCAGACAGTATCTGACTAAAAAGAAGAACCTCCATTTTGCTTGTGTCAGGCATGTCTTCGTACTGAGGGTATCTAGAGATGGTATCAAAGACCGCATTTATACGAATATCATCAACCACAAAACCTAAAAACGAGATATCTTGCTTAACAAGCCTCTGAAGAAGATTAACAGCTTCCCTGTTGACCTCATTCATTTCATACCCTGGACTAGTGAGGGATTCTAAAGCAAAGGATAAATGTGTTCCAGTGGAAGAATAAAATGCATCTTTTAAAGCAGACCACAGAGTTCCATAGTGCTTCGTCATTCTGGCTACTCCATATTTCATAGCGCAATCTTTCAGACATTTCAAAGAATCAACCTAGACAGATTTGAGTGGAACAAAAATAACTACACTTGTCCACCATCCGAAGTGGCATATAAGCTAGATATATTAGAGCAGAAAACTTCATTTTAGACGAACCTTTGCAACTTGTAGAGATGAAGAAAGCTTTTCAAGAAGCAATGGAATAGCATACGGTTCAAAAAAAGGAGTCGCGGAGAATGCCAGCTGAAAAAATCAAATAAAGTACATCAGTGAATTCAACCTAACGTTTAGATATTTATATATAAACATAAATGTACATAATTTCTCCACTTGTAACCTAATAAAGTTTCATATATGCTTAATAGTTGAAACTGCAAGGTTAGCTTACAAAGTAGATGCAGAGAACTAAAATCTATATCTCCATCTTTAAACCAGCATGCTTTAGTAAAGAAATTAGATTTTTAAGATTACGATTAACTAAATATCGAGGCAGCTGTAACCTCAAAGAAAAGAGGCATATAAAAATCAGATGGGTAGGATAAGCTTGTGAAAGAAGAAAAAAAATGAAGACAGTCAACTTACTTTGCCTTAAGGTTTTTAGAGAATGGACATAAAATGCAAAGTACTTTTCTCTGTTAAATCTTCAAAACCTTTTCTAATGGTATAAAATATTTTAGTCATAAAATGAAAGCACTCTTAGCCAAAATGATCAACATGATATTTTAACTTGACATCGTAAAACATTATGCCACAGTAAAATGGCAAGAATATCATACAGATCACGAATATTGACAAATACTCACCAATAGTCCCCTTGAGAGGTCCTCCCTTGCAATATTTGTTTCGTCACCTTTTGTCTACAAAGCCAATAAAAAGCACACTAACCAGTTTAATGTAAGAAAGAACAAACCATCTATCAAACACATAATAAAAAGGATGGGCTTTGAACTCACATGCGTAAAATGAAGTGGGAAGTAGCAACCAATAACATCAAAAAGATCAGATGCATTAGTAGCAACTGGACCGGATGGACTAGGGAACAATTGAGCCAAAAGCTCCACTAGATGAAAAGCTACCATTAAGCATTGAGGGTCTTTTTCTCCATCGAGGGCTTCACATGTAGCATAAACTAGTAGATTACCCTAGGAAATGGTTGTTTAAGTCAATAGGATTACAAGAAAATGAGGAAAGTTCCAGCGTAGATCTAAACAAGAAAGAAACCAAAACAGAAATCTAAGCTGGCATTGTGTACATTTTGTTTTTATGTTACAAATCAAAATAAGGGAGCTAGAATAACCTGAACACGAAGCTTTTGACGAGCTGAGACCATAAATTACATTTTTGCATATTTAGATAATTATTTGTTTTTCCACCTAGCTGAGGTAAATAGATTTGAAAAAAAAAAAACATTCCTCATACAATCTAGATTGAGCTTTCAATTCTGAACTATGTATCGGCTAGTTGAAAGCATTAACATACCAAAATAACAATAGCTTCAGAGTGTTGCTGTAGAAGGCACTCCAGAAGTTCAAAAGAGAGCTGCAGGCATTTATAAAAAGATATTGCAATACAGTAAATCAGGAAAATAATCATTCAATGTTAAACACGACTATCCAGATAACAGAATATACTACCTTCCGATCATGCAGTGCTAAAGACTGCACTTGCACATTTTGTATCATCGACTTTGCCATAGCTTGTGCATCAATAGCATTGACCACACCAGCTACATCTTTTCTCTTAATCAAGGCCAAGCAACCAACTAGTGCCCCACGCACCACTCTCCAATCCGCCTGATACAAGTACAGCAATCATTTTTTTCTTACATTCAAGAAACTGAATAGACAAATTGGAATGGGTTACAGTTTACATATAAACTAGAAGTATCAAATTACCAGCTTTTCCGTAAAAAATTCAGTAAGAGTGTGGACAATTTTACTGTTCAATGGCTTTGCTTTCAAACAATTGAGGATCTCCGCAAGCAGGAGAATACCTATGCCAATGCCAATGTCGAAATCCGCTCAGAGAGAGAGAGAAACCTACTATACAATAAAAATTAAGCCAGAGAATTGAAAGAGACCTCGTGCTCGGACAACATCATCTGTAGTCGTTAAATACATCTCCATCTCTCTAACCTACATATTAATCAAATAAGCTACACAAATAAGTCTAAGGAAGATGAAAAGTGAGTGAGAAGTTGTTACCAATTGGTCAATAGACAAAGAATCATTCTCCAAGGAAGAAGCAATAGCTTTCAAACTATCAGCCTGTATAAAAAAACCTAAACCTGGTGAAATTGATCAAAATTGTGTTAAAAAGTAGAATCCATTAGAGGAGATCAATAGTACCTGCTGACTAGAAGAACGAGTAATGTCAACAAAATTTTCGAGATGCTGAGTAAGCTGATTCGGTTCAACCATCTTCGCTCGCGGACCTGGACTTAGGAAATATAAAAAACCACAAAAAGTAAAACGACGGTGGAGAAGTCTGTTACAAACTGAGCAAGGGTTACAAGAAGTACTGAGATTTTACTTAAAGCAGTAGGTCAATGACACAGAAAGAAAAAATTGGAGTCGCGGCGGCGATGGCGGCACAGAGTAGACGGAACTGCCGGAGAAGGAGAGAGAGCGGAAGAGTTTTGTTGTAACGACGGCAGAGAAGTCCCGCCTCTAATACTTGACGAGAAAAATGTAAAAGGAAATTGGTTTATGAGTGAGGAGATGAGGTCTCTTAAAAGGCCCAATATGAGAGCCCAATAAACTATAATGAGTGTGGGATGATGATACAATGAGGACTTTCCATATTTTCGACTAAGGCCCAATGGGCAAGAAGCAGAGAAGAATAATGAGTAAAACTTTTTTTGTCATCAATGCTTTGATCTACAACAAGTTCTCCAGCTAAATTGGATGAGATTGGAATTGGGAGATAGAGTAATTTTGTTATATGTATAATTTTCTTTTATCAAGAGTACGAGCCGAAATCCAAACTAATTTTTTGGAGATCAGATACGATTTTGGTTTAGATACCTGATAATTAAACGAAAATGATTAATAATTTTATATTTAAGAAAAATTGATGTTTAATTTAAATCAACAAAACAATTTTCTTTTAAATAGAAACCATTAAACAACTACTACTTAATTGTTATATTTATATTATCCCAAATTATAATGTAGAATATGTAACTACATGTGTCACGTGTTATTTTTAGTAATTTTTTATGAACTTGATTTTGTTTTATGTTCCCTCAATTTCACCCTCTTCTTCCCTGTTTTCTATGAGTGAATCCTTCGTGATGAAGCAATACTTGAATTTCTTCTCTCGATTTTTCCGCAATGTACCATCACATGGTTGCAAAAATATACTATAGTCATGTTCGTTTGTGTATCTGGCTGTTGCATCCAGACGCAATTGCTAGATGTTGTTCGTTTGAACACATAATTATGCATCAATTGGATGTAGCATCCAGATGCATCATTCAAATACATCTGAAATTTTTAAAATTTCCAGATGCATTTCAAGAATGCAATCAGATGTAGATGGAGTCTTAAAATTTTTAAAAGACCAAATTACCCTTAGGTCAAATTAAAGACCCAAAGACCAAATTATCCTCATCGCCTCTCATCCTCTCATTACGACTTCGCCGCTAAACTTTCTTTTCTCTCTAGATCTCTGGAGTAAGCGAAGTTTCCTCCTATTCTTCTTCTTCTTCATACTTCGCTTCTCTTTTTTTGGTCATCATCTTCGTCTACGCTGCTTCAATTCCACCCACTCTTCTTGCAGAGCTCATGAACAGTTCGTTCTCTTTTTGTCTTTGATATTAATTGACGATCGATCTCTGTCATTGATCTAACTCGTTTTGATTTTCAAGCCTGTAAAAGTTAATAACACTGCGTCTATCTATCTTACAGAAATGAAGATGAAGAGATCAGAAGCGTCGGGCGTAGATTCCTTCTAAGTTTCAAAGAAACTCCAAAAGGAAGTAACATCACCTTCGCATGCTCTCCTTCGGGTCCTTGTGTTTCTTGAAATTCCTCCGAAAAGGTTTCCACTTTCCATTAATTTCCTCTGTAATTGGATTTTAGTTTCAATCGAATTTGCTTAAACTGTTCTGTTTTCGATATCGGATCTGTGTTGAATCTGATGGTGATAACGAAGTTAGGATGAATGTTGGGGATCTAGCTTAAATCAATGATTTATCAGCCATATATATTATACAGTGAATTGGATTTGGAGTAGTAGGAATCCCAATTTGTTTGCTTGATTCTAGCTGTTGATTTTTCCTCGTTTTCATTAACGCTTGATTTTGAAGTTGGCAATTAAGTGTTGATTTTGATAATTATGTTTGATAAGCAAAAGTTGAAGTTTTTTTCTGTGTGTCTTGAATGGTGGTTCATATGAATTGTTTTTCTTATCTGTCGCTTACTCTTTATGATTGTTAACAATTCATGTGTCATCATCAAGAAGATACAGCAACTAAGCACGGCTTACAGATTCGTCATTTTACGACTTCGCTGCTAATACTTCGAGAAGGGAACCAAAGGTTCGTCATTTTACATCTTCTCTTTGGCTTTTGGCTTCTCTTCATGTGTTTTATTAATTTCATATCAGCCAACAAAATTATTTATAGGTAATTTAAAGAACAAGATTAGATTTAAATGTTGGTTACTTCAACTCGTCAATGTTGGTCTTTATTTTGTGTAATGTTGCTGACCTTGAAACATCAACTTTGAAGGATCGTGGTAATTTTTTTAGATCCGTAAAATTCCATTTAATTTTTGTTAATAGTATTTTAGTGTGGAGAGAGGTCGTATGCTAGAGTTATTAGCTGGAGAGTGTGTATTTTGTGCAAGAAAATTAGTGAGTTTGTGTGGTGTTTATGTAACTGTTAATTGCATTAAGCACAATTTGCTTGAGAAATAGAACAGTTGTACTTATCTAAAGCCTAAATATACACAAATGTACATACAACAAGATTTATGCAATTAAAATTGTTGCTGACATATATTAACTGCCTTGATACTATTACCATCCTACAAATCAACTTTGATTTTCAACCATTCCTGCTATTTGGGATTATTATACATTTTAGAACATTGTTTTGAAAACTCTTATCATCAATTTTAAATATAGCTAAACTCATGAAAGACACTTGGGCACTATACTTATCAATGGGAAATATTATTTTGTGGCATACAAGAAGACTTTAAGTTTCTGTTTATGGTTAAATCATGTCTTCTTAATAGAGGGTCTTTCTCATGATCTGTTTGCTGAGTTGCTGTATCTTCTTGGTCGTCTTTTACCTCCTCATATTTAATACTGAATGATCTGGAGCAGGGAAAGTCTCGTGCGTTCTCTTCTCCTAAGTGTAACTGTGATTAGAATTGATGTTAATTATGGACCTCAAAGTGAAAACTGATGTTAATCGTTTTGTAAAGCTTGATTGCATTACTTATTAGTTTCAGTTTCCTGTTTCAGATTGAATTTGGAAGGAGACAATGACATCCATTCCCGGTAGTGACGTAAGTATCATGTACTCTAACTCAATTATAATGAGTGGTTATAATTTTTTCATATTGGCAATGTTATCTGGGAAATAGAATCTTGCATGGAGTGACGAACAAACACGTTTGTTTCTTCAACTTCGAATCGAAGAAAAACTAAAGGGAAATGTAAGGAAACAATTAGTGAATGAGGCTGGGAGACAGAATATTATAGAAAAGTTCTATGATGCATTTGGAGTAAGACATCCATGGAAAAAGTTTGGAAACAAGTATAACACTTGCAAGAAACAGTATGAATCTTTCAAGAAATTGACTCGCAACAGAACTGGACTTGGTTTCGATTCAACAGGGTTCATAGACATGAGTGATGATTGGTGGAACGAGCGATGTAAGGTAAAGATTTCGACTTTTGCTGCTTTTCTTGCATACCATTGTTGATTAAGTTTGATGCTTGTGGGTTTTACTTTTGATCAGGTCTGAAAATATACATCAAAATGAAAGTAAATGTAATAACAAAAAAGAGCTTTAAAATCTCTCCTGTCATTCTCGTATTTCTGTTTCCTTGTATTTTTGAGGTAAAAATGCTCATTGTTTCTTTGATTTTTAGAAGAAGGTGGAAATTTAGGAGTTGTTTATTTCTTTCAACAAAAATCGTATTGTACTGATTCCTTCTAGTTAAAGCTTTGTTGGAAAAGTAGGACAACTAATAGACTTTTATGTCTTAAACTTTTCTGTTTATTTATTTCATTAATCTCCATATATTCATATTATATTCTAACTTGAGATGTGTAATGCTATTGGTGGAGTGTCGGCATGTTCTTCATTTTTCCAAGATTCATTTTTTAGTGCCAAAATCATAGTATAAAAATGCCACCTTTTTTGTTATCTTGCATACCATTGTTGATTAAGTTTGATGCTTGTGGGTTTTACTTTTGATCAGGTCTGAAAATATACTTTTGCGGTTCTTCTATATCATCCTTTCACTTATCAATGATTTAAATTGCAATTGTTTTGCGCATTTATGCAGGAGTGGCCTGGAGCTAGAAAAATAAAAGATAAACCAATAGCAAACATGGATTTAATGGAACAAGTCTTTGGTTCTGTTTACATAAGTGGAGATGAAGGTTGGACTCCTCAACAAGGTGAAGAGAATTTAGACACCATAATACCTGAGGATCCTATAAATGAGTCAGATACTGCATCTGAATCAAGGCATAGTGTTCCTCCTCCTGCTGCTGCTCCAGAAACAGATGCCACCACATCTTCCAATAGACCAAAGGCAAGTAGGAAACGATCAAGAGTTGTACAAGATGGAAATATTGTAGCAGATGTGATAAGAGAGAGCATTCAATCTCGGGATCAGATTCTTTCTCACAAGAACCGTCTAATAGAGAATCATCCGGAATTTAGTTGTAGTCAGCTTCAAGCCATGCAAGTCCTACATTCTCTGTCTAGTATAAGAATGTGGTCGCCTTTGTACAAAGCAGCAATTCAACATCTCAAACAAGATCCTACTAATCGGCAGACTTTCTTATGTTATGAAGAGGATGAGAACAAGATTTTATATTTGGAGTTTGCAACCGGAGAAAGTAGAGATGCATGAGGGAAATCATTAGTCAAATCTCTGACAATAGTGACATTTAAAATTTTTAGTGACGTTTGCTTAAAACTTTGTAGTGATGTTTGCTTAAGATTGTTGATTGAGATATTGTGCGATTAAAGTGTTGGCTTTTAGTTTTTATAATAGAATCTGTTTTATGCTGCTTCTTGAATCTAGTCCATCAAATTTGATATTATGCCATTTGGTCATTGATCGGTGAAGTTTTCTGATTTTGTAGGGTACATTTAGATTTCTAGTCGAGGATGATGACATGGATTTGGTTCTAGATGAAGAGGAAGATATGTATCACCTCATAGAAGAGATGTATGGAGTGATGGATGCTGGTATTGAGAGACAAATAGTGAGGACAAATCGAGGTGAAGGTTGGTGTCGTGTACAACGATTTATGTTTGAATCCGAGACGCAGTGCTTCGATATTTTACGCATGAATCAGGACACATTTAAAAGTCTATGTAAGAAGCTGTCAGAACAATATGAGCTTGAAGAATCTTGCCATGTTTTTCTCGAAGAGAGTGTTGCAATGTTTATAGAAATGGTTGCACAAGATCTAACTATACGGGTTATTGCTGAGCGGTATCAACATTCGCTTGACACAGTGAAAAGGAAATTGGATGATGTTTTGAATGCTCTTTTGAAACTTGCAGCAGACATTGTGAAACCTACAAGGAGTGAGTTCACAAATCCTAGTCCTGTTTTAGAAAATGATCGACGGTATTGGCCTTATTTTAGGGATTGCATTGGTGCTCTTGATGGTACACATGTACCAGTTCGTCCTCCATCTGGAAATATTGAACCATATATAGGTCGAAAAGGTGAAGCAACAATGAACGTGCTTGCTATATGTAATTTTAGCATGAGATTCATATATGCTTACGTTGGAGTACCTGGGAGAGCACATGACACTAAGGTGTTGACATATTGTGCTACACAAGAGTCTTATTTTCCTCATCCTCCGAATGGAAAGTATTACTTAGTCGACTCAGGGTACCCAACCAGAACTGGTTACTTAGGGCCTCATCGTAAGACTAGATACCACCTTGATCAGTTCATCAGGGGAGGACAGCCAACGACTACTAGAGAATTGTTTAACCGCAAGCATTCCGGTTTACGTTCGGTAATAGAACGAACTTTTGGTGTATGGAAAGCAAAATGGAGGATTTTGGATCGAAAGCATCCTAAGTATGAAATGAGAAAATGGGTAAAGATTGTGACTGCAACTATGGCTCTCCACAATTTTATTCGAGATTCACATAAAGAAGATCATGATTTTTCTCATTGGGAAACAGTTGAAGAGTATGAGAATCTTGGTGATCAAGTGGTAGAAAATAACGAAGAGGAAGATAATGATAGACATATTCCATATATACCGGTTGGTGATAGAGCGATGGAAGATGTACGTGACTCTATTACTGAAGAGATAGCCCGAGGACGTCAACTTCCATATTAGTTCATCGAGTACTTTTATATTGTTGAGTTGTTAGTTATTAATGTTGACTTTCATAAATGTTTAGTTTCATGTTATTATTGATATTACATTTTTTTATAAAGATGATATAAATTATGTCAATAATATTTGTTTTATATTTATTTTTAGGTTTTTGTTTACAATAATTTTCTTATGTTAGATAATAATTTTAAAAAATTTAACTATAGTATATTAAATGATTACTTTTTTACTTATTTTAGAATTTTAAAAAACAATTAAAACACATGGAAATTTATATAAAAATATTTAATTTATAAATGTTAACAATTTTAAATGATTGAATAATGGATAAAATTAGTTTTAATAATTTAAAACTGAAGTATTAAGGAACTTATAGTTATAAAATTTAAAATAATAATTTATTATTTTATTAGATATAAATTTAATTTATTTAATTTAAACAATACTCAAAAGACTAGATTGTACCCTTTTGGTCATTTTATTTATAGATGCATCCAGATGCACATGTCAATTGACTAACAAACAACCATGCATCTAAACTTAACAACTAGATGAATAATCCAGCATGCAAACGAACAACATCAAGCTGCTTCATCCAAATGGTGCATTTAGCTACATTATCTGGATGGAGCAACCAGATGTACAAACGAACAGGACCTTAATGTATATGAAATGTATTCTTGAGTGGCTCACTTTAAATTATTTTTTATTGATCACTCAATTAAAAAGGATTATCCTTAATCTCATTCTTTAATAAAATTGTATATGTCTTAGTTCATGCACCTTTTCTTATACAATCCACATAATTGTTTATGAAATTACATCGTAAGTGTGAAATAAACGAATCTTGGCAGTACAATTATTTGATTAATGTAATTCAATCTCTTGTCATGGAATTCTAAGACATATTGATCGTAACTTAGCTTAGCAACTGACTCAAGATTAATTGTTTACTAGTTAATCTCAGAGGAATATTACAACTACAACAAAATTTAAGAATCTGCCACTTAACTTACAACTGTTTGAAAGATTTATCTATTGATTTTGAAGGATCATCAACACAGAAAAATTCAGATTTAAAGTCATTTGATGTAAAGATAATTTGTTCGCAAAATAAGCTGATTTTTATTTTTGTCCCATGGATCGATAATATATATGAGTTAAAAACAAGAAATAATGAATAGAATAATTCGATATGATCCATTAATAGTTTTTTTTTAAAAAAGTTAAAGGTGTAGAAATGTCCAAAATTTTTCACAATGATATTTTTATTACGATAATACCATTCTTATTTTTAAAAATTTCTTTTAGTTTATTTTTATAACGAAAATGCCATTATAATTTCTAGTTTTTGTTTTTTTTCAGGAAAAATGAATGTCTTAAAGATTTGGGTTGACAATTTTTTTTCACGACTCTTCTTCTCTCTTCCTCGCTGTCGTCGATTCTTCTTCTTCCCTCTCTGTTGTCACTTCTTCCACCCACCGTTGTAACTTCTTCTTCTCATCTTCGCCGTCGTTCTCATCCGATGTCGTTTTCCTTTGGTGTCATTCTCCTTTGGGATAGGTACATGTTCTCCGTCGTTCTTCTTCTTATGCTTGAAATTTTGTTCTCCGCCATTATCTGTTCTCCTTCTCTGTCGTTGTTGTTTAAGTGTTGATTCAAAAATTTGTGGATTTGTTGTTTTGGCTTCACTTCTCTGGATATTGTTATGTAGGTTTATATAATAGTTATGTAGATTTTCTGGAAATGTTTTGGTTGCTTTGAATAATTATGTAGGTTTTCATGCAACTCCTTATGGTAGTTTTGTAAGTTTATTGAAACACTTATAACGAGTTTTATTGTGTGTTGCAGAGCAATGACAGAGAAGAAGGATTATCCTAAGACCACCATTATTGGTGGTCTTTAAAGAGTTTCTTAACTTAAAAATATTAATAAAATAATAAATAGTGAAGAAATGGAGAGAAAAAAGTTCTTAAATAAAAAACTCAAAATGAGTTTCATAATTGTAAGCTTCGAGAGTTTGCAATGATGCAACTTGCAATTGGAAAAAATGCATTCAACGACATTAGAGACATTTTCTCGGTTGGAGTACTTCTCAAACTTGCAACGATGAAGATATATGGTCCGTAAAACTTGTGGATTGGTTGATGATGAATAAATTAAGTGTTAATAGGGACAATAAATTTTGGGTCTTGGTAGGTTGTAGGCCAATCGGATTCTGTCTTTATGAACTTGAGGAGATTAACAGTGCATAATTTCTTGATAGAGGTTAAATTCCTCGCAATACAAGGTAGATGTAAAACATTGTTGAGATTTAAAGGTCGAGTAGAATGAGGTCAAGAGATTGAACCAGTGTTTTTGATTGGCAGGGCGTCACAATTTCTGACCTCAACCTTTTCTTGACCGCCATAAGGAGAATGCAGGGCCATATTGGCAAGATCATAACTTATGTGGTGAGAGGCATCAATATCTAGGACCCACAAAGGAGTTTCTTGCTCAGTAAGGCTAACAGTGTAAGCACGAGGGTTCCAATTTCTTGGACCACGAAGTAAAGGAGGCTGGTCCTGATTTTTATAAGAGATCAGACGTTACTGTGAATAAAACTTGGCACAGTGGCATGCTTGACACTTTTCAAGATATGGTCGGCGATTGTTGTTGTTGTTGTTGGGTTGTGCTTGGATTTCCATATTGGTTGACTTGGGCGTGGTTGATGAGTGTTTGTGTTTCGGTTTTGAGCCAAATTTGCTGTCACAGGGAATGAAAGAGGAGGAAACAAAAGAATAGGGAGTGATAACTCTCGGTTTATGAGTTTTTCATGTAGGTCAGCGAATGAGATGGGAGAATCACGACTGTGAATCAAGGATGATGTATGTGAGATCTTCATGATTAATAGGGCTTCCAAGTGATGCAAGTGCATCGACTTTGGATTTGATGAATTGCATATAACGATCAACGATTTGTGCACCCTTCACACATAGTTAACTTGTTGTTTAGTTACTAGGTATAGCTAACGGGTTGGTTTGCCATAGGTAGATGAGAGGCTGTTCCATGCTTCAAGAGCAGTTGTAGCAGAGGCGATGAGAGGTTGCAGAGAGATTTCAATTGTTCCCATGATGGAACTAAAGAGAAGAGTATCTTAACGTAACCATGATGAATATTCAGGGTTGGGAGATTCGATACCATCAACATTGAGTGTGGGAGAAGGCGGTGGGGTGGTGTTGTCAATAAATTTGACGAGATCATAATCTTTATGGAGAGCTTTGATCTGAACACTTTAGGTGAGATCGTTGGTAGAAGAGAGCTTGATTATATTAACCATACTAATAACACTGAGAGAATGAAGAAGATATGTAGGGATAAGTGATTGGGGTGTGATAAAAGGTAAAGTTATCGAGGAAACAGAGGTGATGAAGCTATGCTGAGGATCGAAATATATATTAGCCCAAAGGCTCTGATACCATATAAATTTAAAGAATGTATATTGTATTAGAGTTACACGAGAAAAGTACAAGTACATGAGTTTTATATATATATACAATATTAGTGATAGGATTAGTTGTAATTAACTATAGTAAAACCTCCATAAATTAATACTTGATAAATTAATAAAAGTCTCTAGTCCCAAGTCGGGTTAATATAAAATTTGATCAAATTTAATAAATTAATAGGATAGTAATTATTTTGAAACTTCTATATAAAAATATAGTCTCAATAATATCATAAATTAATAATTGAAAATATTAGGCATACATAATTATTCTTAAGATAATTTAGTAAAATATGATTTTAGTGTTGTTGTTTGTCTTTTTTGAAGTTGGAATCTCGTTGGGATGTGTGTTAAAAAAAGATGTAAAAATGAAAAACATATCAAACCAACATTAATACATATATGAAACTCATAAATTAAAAAATGGAAATTAAAAGAAAAATGAAATATCAACATATACGTATAAATTATAAAATATATGTTGATATTACATTTTTTTATTTAATATATTTTGTATGAAATATGTAACATCAAAATAAATGAAAATTTAAAGTTTAATAATATGTGGTATAAAGAAAATTCCATATTTTAAATTCTGAATATTTGTATTTTTTTTATAAATTTTTAATTTATAAATAAATTAATATTTATTATTTATTTACAGAGGTTTAACTATAGTTATATATACGACTAGATAAATATAAAAGATATTATCCTCCTTTTTTAAAAAATTCATCATTTCGCCAGTTTAGCCACTGAGAGATCCAAAAAGAGAGAAATTTGAAATTCAAAACACAATCAGTGCATAAAGCAACCCCCAACCTATAAATACCCCAATAATCCTCTCAAACGTCTCTCTCTTCAGAAACAAAGCAGAGTAGATAGGAGAGGATCAAAGATAATATTCAAAGGGTGCAAAATCTCTCCCTCAAACAACAATCAGAGATGCGATCACCGGAAAAGCAACACAATCACTTTTATTCCGTTCAGAAATGGACTCTTCTTCTTCAACCTTCTCGTCGATCTCCCGGTAAACTCTTCGATTCTCTTTCTGTTTTCATCAAATGGGGTTTTCAAATTTTCTTTTGTCTCACATCAACTCTTCTCAAATTTTACCGGAGAAATTAAGGTTTTTTGAGTATACTTTGGGTTTGTCTTCGTCAAAGGAGGGGTTTTAATTTTAGGGTTTGTGATTTCTTCTTCTGACTGTCAGATTGGGGAACACGACTTCAATGGCAATGTGCTTGAATGTGGTGGTCCGTGAAGAGCTAGAACCAGAGATATGAAGAACACAAGAAACTGAAGCTAGCAAGGCGCTTTGATCACGACATTATTAACTAATTTTTTTGTTCATTATTTTTCATTTTTACATGCTTCATTAGTTTATTTTCTTCTTTATGTTGCTTCTACTCTGCTTTTTGCTTAAATTATTTCTTGTTCATTGTTTTTCTTTTTGTTGATTTCTTACATGCTTCACTAGTTTAATTCCTTCTTTATTTGCTTCTGTTCTGCTTAAAGCATAACTTGTTCTGTATTTTGTGATTTCTCTGTTTAATTCATTGTTTGTTCTTTGATTATTTTATTTCTCTGCTTTAGTGCATTGTTTGATTCTTTTTGTTCATTATTTCTCTTCTTTTACTCTGTTGCTTTCTTACATGCTTACACTAGTTCAATAATCTTCCTTTTTTGCTTGTATTCTGCTTGAAGCATTGCTTGATCTTCGATTTCTCTTAAATTGTTGCTTGTTCTTTGCATTTTTGATTTCTCTGCTTAGTGTATTTTCTGCTTCTCTGCTTAGTGTATTGTTTGATTCTTTTTGTTCATTATTTTCCTTCTTTTACTTGGTTGCTTTCTTACATACATACACTAGTTTATTTTCTTCCTTTTTGCTTGTATTCTGCTAGAAAAAAGAGAGAGACTTTGCAGTTTTGATCTCTCTGCTTAGTGCATTATGTGCTTCTCTGCTTAGTGTATTGTTTGATTTTCTTGTTCATTTTTTCCTTCTTTTACTTGGTTGCTTTATTACATGGTTCACTAGCTTATTTCCTTCCCTTTTGCTTCAATTCTGTTTAAAGCATTGTTTGCTCTTTGATTTCTCCGCTTAAGTTGTTGCTTGTTCTTTACATTTTTGACCTCTCTGCTTAGTGCATTATTTGCTTCTATGTTTAGTGTATTGTTTGATTCTTTTTGTTCATTATTTTCCTTCTTTTACTTGGTTGCTTTCTCACATGTTTCACTAGTTTAATTTCTTGCTTTTTTGGCTTCGGTTATGCTTAAAGCATTGTTTGTTCTTTGATTTCTCTGCTTAAATAATTGCTTGTTATTTGCTTCTTCCTTGTTTAGTGCATTCTTTGATACGTTGATATATATAGTAATGTATTCTTTTTGTTCATTATTTTCGTCCTTTTACTTGGTTGCTTTCTTACATGCTTCCCTAAATATTTTCTTTCTTATTTGCTTATACTCTCCTTAACGCATTGTTTGCTCTTTGATTCTTTGAGTTCTCTGCTTCTTTGATTTCCTTGTTTAGTGCATTGCTTGATTGTTTGTTTGTAGTCCAATTTTTGCTTCTGATCTCTCTGTTTAATTCAATTCATTGCTTCCTTGCTTCCTTCCTTCTCTTATTTCACTGTTTACGTTATGGTGTATTTCTTTACTTGTGTACTCCTTTAACTTATTTTTTCTTTGCTTCTTACTTGGTTTTATTGTGTAACTCTTTAGCTTAATTTCTCACTGTATTAGATAGTTCTCTACTTGAAAATAATACAGATGAGACTCTCGAATGTCTATTAAGGAACCTTCTTGTCATCAATGTTGTTTCCACATGGACCATACGTTTTATGTTGTGAATGTTGAGCAATGATTTCACCGAGTTCAGTTATATGAGAATCAAGATTTATGATCATTCTGTTCTGTATACGTCTTCATCAGGTGATCTCCAGTTAGTTATGCTGATGCTAGGTGATCTCGTTTATATCTATATTATTTATTTGTTGGCTTTATTTGTTTCAGGATCTTAGATCTTGGCGTTGACTTGCAATCAGCTACTGAATCAAGAGCCTCAAAAATTCTCTGGCACTATAAAACAAGTGCTTCCGACATATACCTAATGGGGCTATTTTGAAATAGGTAATATGCATGACTACTTGCTTGCTATCTATTTATTTTCATTGTAGAATTGCTCTACAGAACAAGCTCACTCCACAAATCCAAGCAATGCAAGTAAGGACTGCATAAAATTTGAAGCATCTCGACTCAAGTAGAAAGAAAATAACTACATAAGGTAACACTGCATCACTTAACTATTCATTAAGGCTGTTTTGATGTAGAGTAGTCTTATTTCCTCATAACTAATCATTTGTCTTTTAAGAAAAAATTAGTTGAGAAACAAACTGCAAATAGCAAATCAATGATTTGGGAAGCAAGTAGCAAACGAAGTTATAAAAAATGAATAGATTGTCTGTCGTTATGACCACTTTCTTGCAGTCATAGACTATACAAAATTGGAAAAGGTATTATTGTCCAAGCACGTCGTGAATAAATTTCTAGTCAGAGCAATCAAACGCCAGACAAAGATTTCTAACTTTATTCTTGTTGAATGAATATTTAAGGATTGTGCAATGTTAATTGTAACATTATTTTGATCTTCCAATTTTACTTTTTGAATTCAGCTTGGTTTAATTTATGTTTTGTAGGAGTTGTATCCATTGCAGAGGAGAAAAAACAGAGTTTTACATTGAGTGTGCATTGTATATTGATATAGCTCCGTTTGGTCTTCCCATGAGAACAAGGTTTCTAAGTTTACTTATGTTCAATGAATATTCAGAGATTCTATAATGTTAATCGAAACATTACGTAATGAGAAAAACATTAATCAAAATATTCATGAATGGTAATTTTCGCTGTGTGGAGTGGAGTGACATTCATGTTAGTATAGTGTATATCTTTTTCCGTAGATCTATTCAAAAATTTCTTAATTTTTCATGTTGCATGATCTTCCCATTGTGACAGGAAGTAAAGCAAGCAGTTTAACTGATGTACAAATGAGAAATGATAGATGCATGTGATGTTTTGGAGCTATTTTCCCCTATATTTGAAAGATTAGAGGTACTAAGACTGCCCAATATATTATTCTTCTGGTCTTTTAACCTTTAACTGCGGTTGCTTGTCTGTCACCATGGTTTAATATAATGTATACTAATTCCTGAATATACCTTTTGAGAGGTTCGAGAATATGTTGTGTGTCCTTGAAAGAGATGATGATGAAGAGCTTCATTGTTACTTGCTTCAACTTTTTCAGGTTCTCCGTTTTGCGCAGTTTGATAGATTTCACCTTTCTCAATACCATGTCCAACGGGTTATGTGTTGAATTTTTACACATGATGAATTACAAAGAATCTTTATTAATAGAAACTTCTGTTACTTTTCTCTCAGTGCTAAAAAGGTGGAAAATGGTGGAAGAACTTGCATCTCTGAGTAATGCATGCTACGCCAAAGCAAAATTTACTTTGTAAGTTGTCACTATATTCATCATAAAACAATTATTCACAGGATTATTCGTAATCTGTGTTGATGGATCCTTTGACCTTAAACTAAATCAAATCTACGTAGAAGCTGATGAGTCTCTTCCTCTGATACTTTTAGAAGTTGTAGCTTAAAGATCTTCACTATGTAGCATTGGAAACAAAACAACTGCAATTGCTGAGAGAAATCAAGAATAGGAACAGGAAATCAATTTGTGGAAGGTAGTTTAATAGAAAAAGACAACCTCTCGTTTAATCAACATTCCTCAAATAAAAATCACATAATAAATTGGCAGACAACCCAACTTCTCGTTTCATAAGTTAAATATTATTTCAGGTATGTTTACAATTTATTTCTTCTGTTTAGGCATCAGTTTCTAATAGTTTGAATATATCATCTCTACTAATTTTTTTTATGAATTAATCAGAACTCAAAACCGATGTGGCTCACTACTAAACTAAAGTTTCTACACGACCAGATTACACTATTGACAGAGAAGAAGTGATTATGGTTAAAGTATTTGAATTATTTATAGTTTTCAAATACTTAACATTTTCCTAGAATTCCTTTGAACATACTAGATGCATACCTACACATACATGCATACATATATGTTCATGCATATTGCATACATGTACATATACATAGATGTATTCATGCAGAGTTGCATACACATGATGCATTTCTTTGATTATTTGCTATGTTTCGTTGCTTCTTTGCATAAATGTTTAAGTTGTTTATTTCGTTTTTTCTTTTCTTTCTTTTACTTTGTTACTTTCTTTCTTATTTGCTTTTGTTCTTTTTAAGGCATTGCTTGTTCTTTGTTCTTTTTTTTTTGTATTCTGCTTAGATCATTGCTTTTTTGTTCTTTTTGCTTAAATCATTGCTAATTCTTTGTTTTTGTTTTATTTTATTGCTCAAAGCATTGCTTGTTTTTTTTTTTTTTTTTTTTGCTCAGTATATAGTTTGCTACTTGGCATCATTGATCTCTCTGCTTCTTTGCTTCATTGATATCTCTGCTTAGTTCTTTCCTATTCTTGCTTTTGTGATACCATTGCTATGCTATGGTTTAATTTTTTGTTTGAATTGTTTGAATCATTGCTAATTGTTTGCGTTTTGATTGTTTTTGCTTAAAGCATTGCTTGTTCTTTGATTTTTTGCTTGAATCATTGATTTTTCTTTTCTTCTTTGATTTCATGCGCTCAGTGTATTGTTTGCTTATTTGCTTCATTGATCTCTCTGCTTCTTTGCTTCAGTGTATTGTTTGCTTCTTTGCTTAGTTCATTTCTTATTCTTTGCTTCTTTGGTTTAATTCTTTGCGACATGTTAACATGAATTCTTTAATTTGTGTAGTTCTTACTTTGTTTTATTTTGAGAGTCTAACTATCTATATGGGTTTTCAAATTCACAGTGTTTACATTTCGTTTTATCAGATATATTTCGCTTAGTATTATTATCAATTATGTTGTACTTTTTTGTTTGTTTCTTTGTTATGATTATTAAAATATAATTATTTAGGGACTTTAGACAATTGTTAAGATAAATTTGTAATACATGCAAAATTTATTAGATATATGGATAAGTGTGTCAAACGGTCCGGTCCGTGTCCAACGGGTAAGCCGGCTCTTACTGTGGACCATATATTGATGTCCGAACCCGCTCCGCTGGAATTTTGACAGTTTAGTAAGAAGAGTCTTCAACACCTATTATAAATAGTACAGAATAAAAAAGTAACTATTATATGTTGTAGCAGGGATTGAATATGTTTAACATGAACACAATTACAAATAAGTTATAAGACTAACCTTAGTGCTTGAGATCACTTTGGTTTAATTTTCTTCTTTCAGGAGTCTTCTCCATTGCAGAGGAGAAGAAACCATAGCGTTATATTGAGTGTGCATTGTATATTGATGAAGCTCATTTTGGTCTTCCCATGAGAATAAGGTGTTGTGGTGCTGTGTTTCAATGATGTTTATAACCCTTGTCGAAGTGAATTATGGTATAAGCATAAGCAACTAAAGCTGGCAAGGAGCTTGGATCGTGGCATTATCGATAAGGATCTCAAACCAAGTTCTAATGAGCGGAAGTAAGTATGCAACCCTGTTGAATTGAAATCCTTTTTTTTTTTGGTTGAATCGAAGTTTTGGACCACTCGTTAGAGATACAGTTACTGTCATCCTTTATCGTATCATTTATTAGAAAGTGCATATAATTTGATGAGTATGTGCTTTATTCTTCTCTTTGGCTCTGTTTTTGTTCTTCTCAAGAGACATACAAAGAGTTCTGAAGTATCTGCCAACAAGGAGACTGAGTGGAGATGACAGACGAACTTCTTTAGAAGTTTTGTTTCTCTCTAATGTCTGAAAAGATAGGTCTAACAAAGTTTCTTTACTTTGTGGAGTGGAGTGATGTTCAGGTACATCTATAGCTTGTAGATATACTTGTAGGGTTCTTAATTTTTTCATGTAGCATGATCTCCCCATGTTGGCAGGAAGCAAAGCAAGCAACTCAACTGATGCACAAATGGGAAATGTGATGCTTTGGAGCAATTGTCTCCTCTGTTTGAAAGTGAAGAGGTACTATGCGTGCCCATACTATTCTTCTACTAGGTTGCTTGTCTGCTAGGCTGTTATTTTTAGTTATGTTTTGCTAGTCCTTACTGTATATTGGTTGTCCAATAATGATTAGAATACAGTGAAAACTACATATAAAGCTGGGTTATGAAGCTATTTTATACAGCAAGTGATCCTTGGGGGAAGGAATTAAGCTGTTTTATAAAATAATCTTTTTTTAGACATTCTAATACAACGCAACGTTTAATTCTGATTTCCCTATATTGTCGATTTCCTTATAAATTAAGTCTCCGTTATTTTGGTATTGTGAAACGGCATGTTCGTGTTGAAAATGAAAAAGATCGATGGGCTTTTCGAAATGTTTCCCCCCGTCTTCACTATTTTTTTATTTGGCTCGCATCATTAGGTATCAACAAAATTACCACATATCTTTTTATATTTTTGAAATTTCTGTGTCTTTGGGATTTTTCAAATTTGCCCCACATCTTTTGGTATTCACAAAATTGCCTCGCATCTTTTTGTATTCAAGAAAATTATCCCATCCCACCTCTTTAGGTATTCACGAAATTTCCCCACATAGTTCTGTATTCACTAAATTACCCCACATCTTTTGGTATTCAGAAAATGCCCCATATCTTTGGGTATTCACGAAATAGCCCCAGATCTTTCGGTATTCACGAAATTGCCCCAAATCCTTTGGTATTCACAAAATAGCTCCACTTCCTTTTGTATTCACGAAATTGCCCCATATCTTTGGATATTCACGAAATAGCCCCGCATCTTTCGGTATTCACGAAATAGCTCCACATTCTTTGTATTCACGAAATTGCCCCACATCTTTTGGTATTCACGAAATTGCCCCACATCTTTGGGTATTCACGACCTTGCTCTATATCTTTTCAGTATTCACAAAATTGTCTCAGGTTTTTTGGTATTTACTCTTTCCGCTTTAGCGCCAAAGTATAATGTCAGGCTTAATTATTTGAGAGAGGTGATTTCTATGGCTTGGCTCCGTTTGTTTTCAAGAACCCTAAAATCTCAAAATCTATTTCTTCCCCCAATCTCATCGTCTTCTCCAAACCCTAACCCTAATTTCAAAAGCTTACCTTTCTCCACATCATTTCTCATCACCAAAACACCTGACAAATTTAAGAAAAAGCGAAAGAAACCAGAATCTGCAAGAACCAAATCTGTTCAACACGACTCAACCCGAATCCCTCACTTCGAATCCCTCGTCGGACGCGACGCTCATTTCCGGTTTCTAATCCGTTCTAAAGAATTCATTTCGAAGCAACCTGAACGGATTCTCCGGCTAGATGACGCCGGAAAATTCTACCGTGAGCTCGGATTCCCACGCGGTCGTAAGGTTACTCGTTTCATCCCTAAACATCCTTTCATCTTTCAGACTTATAGACACAGCGATGGGAAAATTTGGTTAGGGTTTTCGGAATTTATGGAGGATTTGTTAGATGAAGAAAAAGCTTTAATGGATTCGATGGAGATTGATAGAGTTAATCGTGTAAGGAAGCTATTGATGATGACAAAAGATAGACGTATATTGCTAAGCAAAATCCATCACACTCGATTGCTTTTTGGGATTCCTGAGGATTTTAGGGACCGGGTTACGAAATACCCGGATTATTTCCGGGTCATTACGGGTCAAGATGGGAATCGGGTTCTTGAATTGGTTAATTGGGATCAGAATCTAGCTGTGAGTGAGCTTGAAAGACAGTTTATGATCGAGGAAGATAAAGTGAAAAGAGCATTTAAGTTTCCAGTGAAACATGGGAAAGATTTGGAATTGGAGGAAGACTATACAAGGAAACTAAACCAATTAAACACTTTGCCTCTTGTTTCACCGTATTCGGACGGTTGGAAGCTTGATGTTTGGACATTAGATGCAGAGAAATACCGAGTTGGGATCGTGCACGAGTTCTTGAGCTTGACATTAGAGAAAAGAGCTTCGATTCATCACATTGTTGAATTCAAAGATGAGTTTAGCTTGACTAGACAGACTTACCAGATGCTGAAGAAGCAACCCAAAACGTTTTATTTGGCTGGCACTGAGATGAACTGGACTGTGTTTTTGAAGGATGGTTACAACGAAAATGGTGTCTTGATCAGTAAAGATCCACAGGTTGTGTTTAACGAGAAGCTGTTTAAGTATGCAGATATGAAACAGATGGATAATTCTTTGAGCCTATAGACATTTATGGCTAATCTTGAATGATGGTATGAGTTTTAACTGTTGTTTCTGTCGTGTGATCAGATCAAATCTCAGTTGTCTGGTTCAGTCTACATTGACAGTGTTGTAATCTTATTAGCAATTTTACACTTAGATACATGTTGAATAGAACTCCAAATCATGTCTATTTAATAAAAGTTGAGCCACAAATATTCTCCTCCTATATTCTATTGATTAAAATTTGACATCTAGAAGATGTAGATTAGTGTACAATCAGATTCACCTTGTATATTCACGTAGATGTGTTAGATGTGTTCTACATACAATTTACACATCACTGATCACATAAATATGAACTATATATAATTTTTAAGATTAAGAACTGGTAGATGTTTGACTATAACCAAAACTTGAAAGGCAAAAAGTATGAGACCTGGTCTAATACCACAAGCAGCATACTTACTATACAGTGTATTATATAACAAGATGGAACCCAGATACATGAAAAATGTACATCAGACAAGCTCCAACACATGTTTCTCTTTAGCCCCATAACCGAAAATAGATTAAACCAAACCAAATGTATACTCGGTTTACAGTCCAGCCAGGTTTAACCGGAGTTACAGCTCTTATGAAGTTCCTCCCCTTATGAACCTTCATTTGCCCTTTTACCTGAAAATCCAGACAGACCACACAGTAAAGTTAATGCTACTTGGTTAGGAACCAATGTACCAAATTTCAATTAATTTGTGAAAAATGGAAGCTTTGATTGTAGCTTTTGTAAGATAGTGAACTTTTGACCTGTGCACGTCAGATTTGGAAACAGCTAAAAAGCATTCAAATCAATTCAAAAACCCATGATTGTATTTGCATTGTTCAGGAAGATTGAAGTTACTGAAAAGATTAAAACTTTCAATTTGAAAACATTTACTTGAACTTATTGATGAAAGTCAGTTTTGCAAGTTACATACCCGGTTTGTGAAAGCCGTCTCCAGTTCAATATTTCGTGGTGATTCTGCAAGTAGCTAGATGTTGTACTTCCTCCTCCAATTCCAGTTTCTTCACTAGGGAACTGTTCTGAGTACCCTGGAGACCACTCAGGAACAATGCCTCCATCTCGCTCTCTTCTTCCTCTGCTGGAAGATTCCGCTGTTGAGTCTTCAGTGCTCTCTGCAACAATTCTGATATTAAATTCTGGAATCATGGCAGTGACATGGGTTGATGTTGGTTCTACTCTCGGCTGCTGAGCTTGGTTGGTGTTGGCCATATTCCCCGGAACCTCTGCTCTGCTATCTCCTGTTGAATTTCTCAAATTCAGAGATGACTCTTCGTCTTCTTCAGGTCTGATCAAACTAGAAGTAATGCTTGGAACCATCTGGTCTTCGTATCTTCTGATTGGGTTGAGTCTGGTTGGTTCAGGTTCGTCCATTGTGATGTCCCTGGGGAAGGCAATAGGAGCATCGTCTAACTCAGTTGAATCTCCAAGTCCTTCTTCTGATCCATTCTCTATTGCAGCTCTTGAAGCAGCTTCTAGTTGCCACATATGGGAAAGTGCTTCATGAAGCCGTGTTTTAGCTTCGTCTAGTCCTACAATTGGTCGAGGATAGTTTGATCCTAGCTCGATACCAGCAGCTTGAAGAACAGATTCAGGTGCATTCCATGGATGATGTATCCACTCTGTGGGCAGTCTAGAAAGCTCTGGAAGCCATCGCCTAACGTATTCCCCATTGGGATCAAACTTGTACCCTTCAAACTGAGGGTTGTCAATGCGATCAAATTCCCGGCTATCAGGGAGAGTACCAGTAATATATTGCCAACCAAGAGCATCACTTTCTAAATCTGCGTCGAGAAGGGTGTCCCAGAAATACTTCATCCCCCACCGCCATGGCAATTGAAGCACTTTAACAAAGAAGCTTGAAACAACTACTCTTATGCGATCATGCAACCAACCAGTGGCCCATAACTCTCTCATCCCAGCATCGACCAACGGATATCCAGTCCGACCTTGCCTCCATGCCTTGAAGTAGTTCTCATCCACAGCCCAAGGGAAGAACTTTAGATGACCAAGAAGCGGCCTTTCATGGGAGTATGGATGGTTAAAACTAATGTATCTAGAATATTCCCTGAGACCAATCGACTTAAGGAAAAGATTCACACTTTCTTCTCCAGCCTCGTTCCCTTCATTTGCCCATGCAACCTGTTTGATCCGAACAAGATGGAAAACTTTTCTCACACTCACTTCGCCAAAATGCAAGTGCGGAGAAAGAAACGAGGTTGTGGCACTATCAGCTTTCCTGCGGTTCTTA